>JAKSZP010004230.1:0-114489 GCA_022478985.1 Massospora cicadina | reverse complement strand
TGATCCATCTTTTTTTCACAATTAGATTTGGACTCGCCCGGGGACTTGATGACGGAACTAGAAGCCCATGCTTCACTAGTTTGCTGATTTTATCCTTTACTACCGCTTTGGCAGCTTTCAATCTTTGGATCAGTCTCATCCTTATTCATAAATTTTCCCCGGTGTCAACCTTGTGGATCATGTCTCATGCACATCCCAAATTGTGGTTTTCCTGAGCGAACACTTCCCAGTATTTCTCAAATAGTTTGAGCACCTCCTCCTGCTGGCCTTCTGGAAGATCAGAGAGCTGCTCTCAATCAACCAATAGGTTGATGCTTTTGGCTACCCCAGCTGGGAATCCCATTTTGTCAAGAGACCCAAAATCGTGTAATCTTCTCAATTCAGCTGTTGGGATCAGATGAATAATCTTGATGATCTGATTCCTCTTGATCTTCATCAGTTTTTCACTCAAATTTGCCAGGAGAACTCGAGTTTCTCCATGGCCTGGAATTATTATCCCAGGAGACACCCATGGCTCCACTCTGGACCTCTTCCATGGGCTTCCAACCTCCCCATACAACATCTCAGGAATCTCCAAAGTCAACCCTTTGTTTACTATTATCTGCGATCCAGCTGGTATGGTCCTCTCATTTTTGATCTATAATGGAATTCCCCAATTCTCTAAGATTTCCGCCAGCATTTCGCGTCACTTCCTACCAACTAATTGTTATTGAATCAGGACAATGCCGTTGTTGTATATCAGATTGATGAAGTTGTTTCTCCAATTGAATGGAGCTTCACCATTCTTCTGGTATACTAATGGTAACGTCTGACCCAAGATGGTCAACATATGATCCTTGAAGTTACATTTAACTCTGTAATTCCATAGGAACTCCATTATGATCAGGATGTCATAGTTTTGGTTCACCAAAACTATGGCTGGCGCAGATACCACCAATGACCCAAATTGTAGTGGCAGTGCACTATACGCTCCACAGGAAACGGTGGTGTTTGGCCCAGCAGTCCTATATTCTCTCTTGTGCTTTAAGTCCGGCAAGATCTTCATCCTCTTTACCAGCTTGGTCAAGACAATATTGATGGGCGCTCCACTGTCAACAATCACCCTCACCCTCACTCGATTCACTTGTATATCTATATATGTACACTTGGAGTATTGCATTATAGTATTTACTGAGTGAATGGCGGCGTTATTAGCCAAATCTAGGGTGTGAATAATTTGTGCCAATAATTCAAGAAACGATTCCTTTATTGCACCAAGGGAGATAGACAGATTGGCCCCATCTAAACGGATGTCTTATAACTCTTCAGGATTCTCGGTGGTTTGATTCTTCTCCACCAGTTGTTGGGTGTACAGCTGGGAAACTTCCTGAAATATCTTGGGGTCGATTCTCTTTGCCCTGGCTCTAGTCACAGCATTCACATCCATATTGACCACTTGATATAGCTGATCCTTCTCGTTGTCTACAAACAGATCACTAATGTTGATTTCATCATTCGTGATATTGGGAGGAACAGGTTTCTCTGCAGCTCTAGACTGTTCCTCATCTAGGCCATGGGCCCTTTTCCCAAATCCTTGGCAGCTGCGGTCTCTTTAACCTGGACCAGTTAATCTGATCCTTCAGCTTTTTACAATGTACGGTGAAATGTCCTTTCCCACCACACTGATAGCAGACCTTCTCCTTCTTGCTTAACCATCTGAATCCTTCAGGCTTATTTCCTGCCACAGTTCAATTGATAGCCTCCTTTGCTCCTTCATTTCCCTTTGTAAATTCAGATTTTGTACCAGATTTGACTTGAAGCTTCTATTTGGAGCATCAAATGTTGCTCCCAAAATCTTCAGGTTATCTCCATTTGCGAGGTAGTTATTTCCATGACAACCACGGAAGACATCATATGATGCAAATCACAATAGGGCCAAAGGGCCGCTTGCAAAGCAATTATAGCATCAAAGTTGTCCAATACTTTCGCTCCAGCCAGGATCTGTGACTCCTGGTAAAATCAATTTGCGAAGCTAGCAAGAGACTCATCTTTATGGAACTGAATTCCCATAAATTTCTGCTTGCATTTTGACATGCATGTCAGACTCTCAAACTCCTTCATGATGGCCGCCTTTTCCTTGGCATGAGACCAGCTTTCTCCCTCCAGGTGAGGTAAAACTAAGTTTTTAGTCAGTGTCCAGACAATTCATGACTGTTTACGCCTTCTGATGATCTCCATAGCCATTCATGGTCATGTCAAACAGTTGGAAAAACGCTGGGCATTATCCCAATGGAACGTTGGCAATTTTGACATTGCTATAAATTCCTCCGAGTCATTTCTGGCTGATTCTCTTGGCAGCTACTCGGCTAACTTGTGGAGTGACTTCAGGTGTCATCTCCAAAATGGCAATAAAAGTGGGCGGCATGTTTCTTAGGGTATTTGCCTTCCCAAGTATTGTTTGAGGACTTCTCTCTTCAGCATTGCTTGCCATATTGGGCTCACAAGCACATTGATGAGCTTTAAGTTCCTCCACATGTTTGATTATTTCTCAATATCCATACCAAACTTTCTTAAATGAACGTGATCCACTTTTCGCTCCATTTTCAAGTATATGACCTCTTAATGAGGTCTCCTTCTTTCTTCTTCAACGAGTTTACTTTGCCAAGTAACTCATTCCCAAAGTTGGCTACATTCTCTACTCCTTCCTCCACCTTGGTGACTCATCCTTCCAAGGCTGCGAACTCCCAATGGTCTGCTGAGTTTAAGACATTCTAATTTACAGTGGTGATCTCAGTCCACAGCTTGCATAGCTCTTCTTTGTACGACATTATAATAGATTCTTCACTCAACTACCCCTGTAGTGAGCACCAACTTGTAAAAATTTACTCTAGGTTGATTATCAGCAAGCAACCCAGTAACCTTTTTACTGCACAGGTTTGATTTCCTTGTGTACTTTGTCACGTTGTATATAATGTATTATTAATTGATAATAGTATAGAGACTATTATCCATAGTTGAGATTGAACTATAATTTGGCCCAAAACTCAGCCAGTTTTTCAATTAAATACTCTTGAAGTCGTACTCATAGGGATTCGTTCCCTATACTCTTGTCCGCCCAATCTTCATTAAGATACCCCAGTGACAGTCTCTTTTGGGCACAACACACATTCAGCAACTATCCCCAATTGTGTTTCCTTCATATCTAGATCCCCACTCAGATCTTTACTCTTCTCTTTGAGAGTCTTCCAATTATTGTCTTCTGCAATAATATCCTTGAGATAGAACAACACAATAGAAGCTGATAGTCTAACTATATACCAAATTGATAATATTACTATTTATCTAAAAGCTGGGTTTTCTAATTACTGTTTTTATTATAGTAAATCCTAGGGAATTATATAGTGGGGGATTTGGCTATCTAATCCTTAGTTGACACCTCCTTGATAAAATGGCAGCTGTTGTCATTGAATCACCCATCCTCGTCTTGGCAGTGATGGTCTACCCCATCCTGACTAGGATTCCATCATTGGACATCCTCGAGACCTCAAAATGGAAAGAGTCAGAAAACGTGTCCCTAACGTTTCCCTCTTGATCCAAATGAAACAACCATAATTGGCTAGCGACCTGCTTAGGTAATGAGACTTATTACCCAGTATGACAGGTCACTCACTAACCAATTGATTTGCTAGTTGTAGGTGGCATCACTCGCCTTGCAACTTACTATTCATTCCCAATCAGTTGGTGATGAAACCTGACTGATCTCAATTGGTACACCTGATAGTTAATCACTATCAGATGCCCCTATTTCATCAGTAACTCCACCCAATGAGATCTTAAGTATTCATCCAGATTGATCCCCAATGGATATGACCAGGTGAATATCTCAAAATCCCCCAAACGTAGTTCCTCTGAAACTCAGGCCAACTGATTTCCAATTCACTTCGCCTTAGGGAATTTTCCCCTAGCAATACCAGGTAATCTAGAAGGCTGGGAATATGGGCAAAAATCCTAACATCCGGTCACTCCAGTGTTCATTTGGCCAAACAAAATTTATCATATGGAAAATCTGATGATTTTGGTGCAGGTTTTAAAGTGGTAGTAACATTTTACAATGGCTCAATGCCATTGGCAAGCTTTGCCAAGATCTAAACACTTGACACTTCATTTACTAAAAGTGTGCTCCCATCAGGCTTTTTTTTCAAGGGTTTGGGGCTCTAGGGACTTACTGCCAAAAGCTCGTTGCCATAAGTTTCATGTAGACCTTATGCCCCATGAATATACGTTCTTTCTGGGACCATCTAGTACTAAAAAAATATACGTTCTTTCTGATATCTCAGCAAAAAATTCCTTAATTTGCCATACTATTTTGGCTGATGTTAATGCAGGGATGGGTGGCAGGATCTTTAAAGGGAAAGCTGTTAACCATCACTCATTCACTATATGAGTGAGGTTGTTCTGTGAGATAATAGAAGCTGGCCTTTTTATACCCCTTTTTGATGGGAATGGGAAAGCCACCCAGTCAAAATAGAGGGGGTGATCCCCTGGACTTACATTACTCTTCCCTTTTCTTGAAGGGGGAGTACCATCACGGAGAATTGAGTGAGGGCCACATTCTTATGAGCCTTAGGCAACTTGATCGCCATTAGAGTAGTGATCTTTGGGGTAAGGTTTGGGTGCATCTAAGTGGGTGGTGTGGAAAGTGTAAAAAATGGGTTCACGCCAATATTCCATAAAGAAATCGGGAAGTAAGAGCTTCATAGCTGACTCTACTAGGGACCAGCTTGGCAGAGCCAATACTCAAACCCATTCTCTGAGTTTTGTCACTGCCACACACCCTCAGGTCACTGTCCACATGCTGTAGGAGGATTCTGAGATCCATGCCAATGCCACACCAAGCTCACTAGTGGAGCTCATGTCTTAGATCCAATTATTATATTTTAAATAAAATATTCTTTTCTTATGCAAACAAATCTTTATTTGATTTTTAGGGATTTTGTAGAAGGCTCAACTAGCTATTCAGGCCAGCCTATCCCCAAATAAATAGTGCTTTGCAAATATCAAATAAGCTTTTTTTGTTTTACAGGCTCTTTTGAACTGCCCAGTACATCTCAGGTGAAGATTCCATACCCCACTGAATCATCATCCATGTCACCCATAAGTCCAATGTCATATTGGCTCAGATGCATTTCAGCTTCAGACAGTCAACTTTACCTTGCTCTGATTCCCTCACATTTGGGTTCCTTCCTATAAATTCCATATTTGATCCAGTACTAACTGATCTGAAGCAATGTACGGATCAGCTGTCACCTGATCCATTACATCACCCTCCTGTGAAACTCAGAATCTCTGGACCATCCCTGGGCACTATGTGCCATCTTCTCCCATTTGCCACATCACCTCCTCCTCTGGATCACCTTTCCACTTTACTTGCACATGCGGCCAGCCCTTTGCCCATCTCCCAAGCTCCGGATTCAGCGCTCTGCATTGATCCACCTGTCACTTCTGGTGGGCCACCACACACTCCAAACTTCCACATAGCTCTCCCTCTTTATCCACTAGGGAAAGTGCCATCTCATCTGCCCCTGGCACACTTCATCCACCGCTCCTCTGGATGCTCTTTGTAAGTCCACCTGTTGCTTCTGTTGGGCCACTGTCCACTCCGCACTTTCCCCATAGATTTTCCTTAATACCACCATGGCAAACGACATTTCATCTGCCCCTGGTACACCTCATCCACAGCTCCTTTAGAATCTCTTCATGATCCGCCTGTTGCTTCTGCTGGACCCCTGCCCGCACCATACTTATCCATTGATTTTCTTTGATATCCGCCATGGCATGCGTCATTTCATCCAACTCCCAGTACACTTCAAATACAACTCCTCCGGACACTTAGCCAGCCACACCTGACACTTAACTCGTGACGCTTCTTTTGGACCACAGTAGAACCATTCCTTCCCTTTCAGAACCTCCTCCTCCTTCAACTCACAGCCAGACCATTCCTCCCCTTCCAGAACATCCACCTCCTTCCACTCACGGAAAAACCAAGAAGCAATTGAGTCAAGCCTAATGCAAAGAACAGGTTCATGCCAATATTCCATAAGGTAATTAGGAAGTAAGAGCCTCATAGCTGACTCTACTAGGGACCAGCCTGCCAGAGCCAATCCCCAAACCCATCCACTGAGTTTCATTGTTGCCATGCACCCTCAGATCAATGTCCACATGCCGTAGGAGGGTTCTGAGATCCACGCCAACGCCACACCAAGCTCACTAGTGGAGCTCATGTCTTTGATCTGATTATTCTATCTTAAATAAAATATTTTTTTCTTATGCAAACAAATCTTTAATTAATTTTCAGGGATTTTGTAGAAGGCTCAACTGGCTATTCAGGCCAGCCTATCCCCAAATAAATAGTGTTTTGCAAATATAAATAATTTTTCTCATTCGCCAGGCTCTTCTGAACCGTCCAGCATATCTTGGGCGAAGATTCCATACCCCACTGAATAATCATCCATGCTGCCCATAAGTCTGATGTCATATCAACTTGGATGCATTTTGGCTTTGGACAGTCGAATTTCCCTTGCTCTGATTCCCTCACATAAGGTTCCTTCCTATAAATTCCATATTTGGATCCAGTACTAACTGATCCAAAGCAATTTATGGATAAGGTGTCACCTGATCCGTTACAGAAAGCCTTGACTAGCTCCAAGAAGTTAGCACAGTCCAGCATGTCAACCCAGATATTCTTTAAGGCTTGGTGGCCTTTCCACATGACTAAATATTGAAATGAATGGTGTGAACGTTGGGAAGACAGAAATACCTCAACTTAAGCTTCTTCTGCACCCTCAATCATGATAGGCTCTTGGTTTGAGGGGATCTCCCCCTTGGGCGGAACAACTGAGACTTGTGAGAGATTGGGTGTTGCATCAAGTGGGGTGGAAATTTTATAAGAAAGGCACCATTACCCAATCATACTTCCATCAGGTGGGTACCTGAGTTCTTACTTGCAAACTTATGTGATGGCACCTGCATGCACAAGTGGTACATGTTGAGCATAACATGGGGACCTTCATTTATACACAGTGCATTCAAAGAGTTCTGGGACTAAAGTTTTAAAGACACAACTTTACAAATAAATAAACTTTCTTTTATCATAATTTAACATCAAACCTTACCCTCTCTATACATATTTATATTGCTAAAACAATTGTTAAAAGGTATGCACATTGTTCCTATTTTGTATAATTATGTCTAAACCAGCTGTCACACGCTTCTGAACTGTCTCTACTTTATCAAAAGGATGAACCTTCAGTGCCACCTTCAGATTAGAGAGCAGAAAGAAGTTTTTAGACAGAGCCAAATCTGGTGAATAGGGTGGATAATTATAATCAGAGGGTGGCACTGAAGGTTCATCCTTTTGATAAAGTAGAGACAATTTAGAAGAATGTGACAGCTGGTTTAAATATGGTTATTCAAAATAGGAACTATGTGCATAATTTTTAACAATTGTTTTAGCAATATAAATATGTATAGAGAGGGAAAGGTTGTATGTTAAACTATGATAAAAGAAAGTTTATTTATTTGTAAAGTTGTGTCTCTAAAACGTTAGTCCCAGAACTTTTTAAATGCACTGTGTATCATGCGCAGGGAGCTGTTTCCAATCTGCAAACCGCTTATAATCACTTATTGCCTTAGTTAAGTGCTCTTAAACCTAGGACTGCGTGGCCTGAATGTGTTGAGCATGTTCAAATGAAGATGGTGCCTCCAGGCAGAAGCATGGGCCAACTGAGAATTAAAGTTTATACCCAAAAGTAACCTCATGCTGGGAGAAACATGTGGACGCATGTAATGTGTTGTTATATGCAAACTGAGTGAGAGGAAAGTCATCTGTCTAGGTATCCTGAGTAGTTGCAGCGTAGCACCTCAGGTCTGTTCCAATATCTGATTGACCCATTCAATTTGGCCATCTGACTAAGGATGGTACTCCATAGATGGACAATGTGTGATCTTCAGGATTGCTAAGAGCTTGTTTCAAAACTGT
Source organism: Massospora cicadina (assembly GCA_022478985.1). Classification (NCBI taxonomy): domain Eukaryota; kingdom Fungi; phylum Entomophthoromycota; class Entomophthoromycetes; order Entomophthorales; family Entomophthoraceae; genus Massospora; species Massospora cicadina. The sequence continues at coordinate 106,472 of JAKSZP010004230.1, read as the reverse complement.
GCCATAAATTGGGGCCTGCAGTTGCTGACAATCTCCTGATGGAGCCTAAACATTGAAAACACATGGCGCACAAAGAGACAAGCAGTTTCTTCTAAAGTAATGGAGAAAAAGCATGGAATTAATAAGGAAAATTTGGTGAAGTGGTCTTTGACCACCATAACTGCTGTATACCCCCTGAAGATGGGAATATTAATGATTAAGTCCATGAACACTAATGTCCATGCCCCTTGGCCTGCTGTAGGGGGTGTAAGAGACCCTTACTACCAGACCAGTCCAATCTGGCCCATGCACAAAGTTACACAGTCTGAAATCTATGCTGGGACATCCTTCAACAAGCCTGGCCAATTATAGGTACGCTTGACTAAATCAATGCACTTCTTATTCCCTGGGTGATCAACCATGGGAGGCTTGTGATGAGCCTCGATTACTTTGACTCAGAGGAGGGGAAGGACCCACACCTTCACCTAAATTAAATGAGCCCATTGGCAAGAGGATACAAGGAGTTCTTTTAAGCTGCGAGTGACAACCATTCCATAAGGTCCATTCCTTCCACACATGCCGTTTGTGGTGATAAGACCTGCAAGATTAAGGTCATGTCCAGGGCTGTCAGCTTCTGAGACCATGGGAGGTATTATGGTCAAGATTTGTTGGGGGAATGACTTTGACAAGATCCGCCTCATCTGAGTCAGCTGGGCAAAATGCAGGGTGCAGCTCATAAAATTGGGAAGGACATTTAATGCTTCTTTCACAAAATCATATTTGAAGTTAAATCTGAAAATATCCCATTAGGTTTAAGCCTTCAGTGTGCCAACTTCTATGGCTTACAGAAATGAAGAAAATCTTGATAATTCATTTGCACAGTCAACTCAAGCTGAGCGGCCTGCAAGAGATACCGCCAATGGGTCAAAGCCCATGCCATGGCTGCCAGCTCTTTGTCGTAGATGGCCCAAGATTGCTCAGTGGAAGTGAACTTGCAGAAAAAGTAAATGACTGGGTGCTCAAATCTCATCATGCTCCTGGAGCAACACCGCCCCAACAATGGCAAAAGACAAGTTGCACGCTACAACATAGGGTTTAGAGGGGTCTGCATGCTTAAGGATGGGAGGTGACAAAAACACCTCCTTAATTACATCAAATGCCTGATGGCACTTGGGCATTCAGCGAAAGAAAATGTTCTTGCCCATGACAGATAGAGTGGGTTGCTAACGGGGATAATGTGGGAGAGAATTTCTTTAAGAATAAAATAGTGACCAAGAAGATTCTCCTTTGCTTTTAAGTTGTTGTACTTGGCCATTCGCAGATGGCATACAGTTTTCTGGGAGCAATGGCATACCCATCTTTTTAGATGAGGTTACCCAAGGATGTGACCTCCCAGTAAAATTCGCATTTTGAAGGCTTGACAAAAAGGCCCCCTTATGCAAGACAGCCACTACAGCCTACAAGTCCTCGCATGTTGTTCAGGAGTAGGGAATTGAACCAGGATATCATTAATATATGCAATTGTGCAGGTGAACCAGAGATCACCCAGAACACTATTAATCACCATTTGGAATGTTGCAGGTGCATTCTTTAGCCATATGGCATCTCTCAAAAATTGGAATATGCTTGGCCTTGTCCAGATAGCGGCAAGCCATTCCTGACCTTCTGTCACCCAAATCTGGTTAAAGACATTTATTAGATAAGTTTTGTTAACACTTGTGACTTAGCAACTGCTAGCTCAATCATTTGTTCCAATGGCAGTGAGTAAGTGTCATGGACCGTGAATTATCAAGGTAGCTGTAATTTATACAGGGACAAAGGGAAGCATCTGACTTCTTGGCGAATGATAATAGGAGAGGCAACAGGGGATGTTTCTTTGAACAACCAACCCTTCTTGAGCATGTCATTCAACCAAAGTGAGGGCACATCTTCCTCTGCCATATGCAGGTACAGTGGGCAGTTAATGTTCACACCTATAACAATCCAAAACTTCAAGTCAAATTCCATATGTGGGGAAGGCAGTTAGTCTTTTCAGAGTCAAAAATGCTCTGATAGCCCATTAATGCAGAAGAAAAATCTGTGTGAAAGATCAACGGGAGATACAAGAGTTGTAATTGATTCACAGTTTTGAGCCTTGGAAAGGTTATCCAATAATGGTAACTCACCATCCACCTGACCGTTAGAAAATGACAGCATGTTAGATTTCAAGTGGATTCTTGCATGCTGCCTATGCCACCAACCCACACCCATTAGCACCAGGAACATGAGGGTAGGCATTGCCAAGAAGCGATTGCAAAAGCTAAAATGGTGAACTAAGAAGGGAACTGGGCGCCATACTTTATAGGATGGTTAGGAGGCTTATGAGGCAACTAGCACCGCTGACCCAGGTCCAAGACAAGATCCAGCTGCTGGGCCAACTATAGCTCATAAAGTTGCCAGCTACTCTAGTGCCAACCAAGGCCTCAAGGGACACCTGGTGTGCCCAATATGAATTTTCACTGATAATAAAAAGTAGACATGATTATGTTTATTAGTGTATGTGGTCATTTCAGCTGACACCAAAGACATAGTAACTAAATCAGGGGGAAGAGTAGGTTCTTTTTAGGATCAAGAGTGGGGCGGACAAGGGATTGCATTTTAACCTCTTCATGATGGACCTACGTTGGCTTGCAGATAGTTGAGGTTGAGAAAACCAACTCAACCACAGGGTAGCATCAAGACCTGGAACCAATTTGGATACTGATTCAACGTTAGGGTCAGGTCTCAAGGCCAAGTCAGCAAATCCAAGCATGAAGTTACTGCTCTGGGGATGGAAAATGAGGCGGAGAGCTGCATTGATGGAGGTTGCTGCCTTGCAAATTTGATCTACCATTTCCATAGGGGTGGACCAAACAATTTGATGAGCGGGGGGCTGAAATAAATGCAGTTCAAAAAAGCCTGAAGTACATCTCCAGGGTGATCCAGGGCCAGGGCTTGCTCACAGAAGGTATTAACTAAAGAAAGCATGCTAGTGGCATTGGCGATCATGGAGAGTAATTGGAACATATGTTCTGAACAAAGCACTGGGGGTTTCAAAGCTGCTGATACTATTGCAACAAGTGAGGTGGGGCTACTTGCCTGAATAGCGGAATGCAGAAGACCCTGCACCCACTGACAAGCTTTACCTTCAACCGCATCAAAAGGGCAACACCCTGTTGAGCATTGGTCTGTGAAGTGGCATTGTTTAGTTCAACTGTGTATCGCATTTGCACCTCAGCAAGGGTGTCAAGGACCTGATTTGTAATGTCTCCAGAGGGAACACCAAAACCCCTACTGGAGGGTAAGCTGAGGGGAGAGTAGCGGGTAATAGAGCCATGCTACCATGAGAAATTTCTCCAAAGCTATTGGTGAACTGCTCACAAAATTAAGCAGCTGACAAATCAAACAACAGATGGCAAATTACCAAATCCACGTCCATTTGGTAGAGTATGACCACTGCTGCACCCATCTCAACAAGAAGGGCAAAAATGGCCAGAAACAATGGATGGTCAATTATGTCAGGGAGATGGAAAATATGTTTAAAATGGCCTGCCAGTCAGGATCAAAAGCACCCAAAAGGTGATCCAGAATGTCAGAGACATTGACGCTTAAATGCCGTTGAAATGTATAGAAGATGAGTAGCTTATGAATGCTGGTGGGCCACAAGTATAAAAAGAAATTCAAAAAGAAACCAGACTAAAGTGGCTCCAGGCTCAACGGGCTTAGGCGTGGGGAGTTGAAAGATTGGATTTTCTAGAATGGGGCTCCCTGTAAGTCCAGGGGAACGTCCCCTCTTCATGGACTGGGCAGATTTCCCATTTCTAATAAAAAGGGTCTGAAGAGGGCGACTGTGCCTCTCATCACCCAGGGTGACCTCGCCTATGTGGTAGACAAGTGCTGGGTAACAGCCCCCTCTGAAGATTCCTCCCCAGGTTCCCACGCTTGCCTCCACTGAGTTAGTTCACCAAATCTAGGAAATCTGCACAGAAATCATTTGTAACCATCATCCCCATGAGGTGGATGGATCATATAAAGCTGATGGTGCCAAACCCTCGAAATCAAAGTTGAAATATCCAAAAAAAAAACTATGGGAATAAAGCCTGACAGGCTCATAATCTATAGCTGGCAGAGGACAATTCATGAATTCTTGGTCAAAAGCACTGATGACATTAATCATTGGGCAGTGCAATTGCCAACTCCAAACTTCCCTCAAAATCATTGGGGACAAAGCCTGATGGACATGTATCTCCATTGGGGACTGTTGCAGATAGTTTAAAACCCCATTTTAAAAATCAAGATTGGCAATTAATTTTACCATCTGGCTGAATGAACACCCTAATGACCAGGCATGGGCGGGCAGCCATCCTGAACCCATTTTCAACCCATTGGGACTTCCCCTATGTGGGGTAGCCCTGGGGATTCTTTTGCCTGTTGGGCCAGATGCTGTCATGCTAACTGCCATAAATGCAGTAAATCCTCAGGTCAGGCGTTCACAGATGAACTGATAGTGACTCAGCCTGCCGCCAAATCCTTTGATGTCAGTTCATATTAGAATCATTTTTCCCCTCACTCAAAAATTGCTGGGCTAGGTCAAAATGTAAGGGCCCTGATCCCATGCTTTGACAAGCTGACAAAATCAAACCTATCTAATTAGTTGCATCACACTGAGAAAATTGTTAATCAATTTCTTATTTAACTTTTCAATAAAAATCCCTACTAGCAATTCCAATTTTATATGTTCAAATCTTAACCACCCATCCCAACTATAATTCAACAACTCACAGGCCCCGTGGACATGTTTACCTGGGATACTGCTAGGCTCTTATACATGACTATGTCTCATGGGCACTTGGAGGCAAAATTCCTTCCTAGTTTCATAACAGTCGCATAAGCAGCAATTCCCCTGGCATTTAGACTTGTCATTTGGGTGCTTCAGCACTTTTAACTTTCAGTTTGGTCTAAAATTAACTTGCTGTCTCCTTAACATTATTGACCAACCATTATTCTTAACCATTTCCGCCCTTCTCATTGAGATATACGTAACAGTGGTTTTTTTTCTCAGCTGAATAAGTTTGTGAAGAAGTTTTACTATGGCCACAATAGCCTAGACCTCCTAAATTTACTAAGCCTACCCTTCAGAATGGGATTTTCATGCTAGGAGCCGCCAAGGTGGTCTTACTGTAAAATTCCAACTCTAATTATTGTCAAAATTGATTTCAGTGGTTGCTGTGGCCCCTTTGCCAGTGTCAGTAATTTATGGCATTCTGACTTATAAACTATCTGCTCCTGTCATGATCCTTGTGGTTTCGCCCAATCCTAGTACAATCTCTTGCTTATCTACAGACTCAACTAAAGCTGCCAATAAAGAGAATTTCGCCTATTTTGTTTGCCCATCAAAATTAGTATTGGAGCCCACCACGTGCCCTTTGAGGCCTTGGTAGACACTGGAGCAGTGGCCAATTTTATGAGATCTGGCCCACCAGTTGGAACTTAACCTAGACATGGGTCATATGGTGATGGTCGCTTGTTGTAATTTGAGTTGACCACATTACCAAACTATTGACTGATTAATGAATTTGACAATTAGTTATAATTGTATAGTATCAGCAAAATTCGCCAACTGATGAGTTTATTGTCAGGATTATCCCCAATGATATGGAGCACAAGTTTGATGAGGAAACAGCACCTAATAGCTGAATCATAGCAAAAAACAAATTAATATCTTGGCAGCAGTCGCTGACTGATGAGATTATTGTTGACAAGCATCCCTGAAGTAATAAGTATAAATTCAATGAGGGAACAACACTTAATAATTGAATTATTAGAATCATTCAGAGTGGAACAAATGGGGAGTCGTCAGAAACTACCTAAGCGTTCTAACGCCAGAGGTAGTGAGTAGGATCATCATCAGACAAAACAATTAGTTTCAACTTCCTAATACCAATTGTTTGTCACTAAACAGCCGTGGATTACTCTGCCTAAGAAAATAAGTCAACAATACTCAACAAGGTTTGGTGCCTAACAATTGGGGGTCAAATCAGCATAGGATTGCAATCAATTTTCAATTGACAGCTGAAAAGTTGTGTACTTATTTTAACTATAAAACTGCCAAAGAATTTCTAATAAAAGTAGATTCAAACTTGATATTAATTAAGTTGGTAAAACATTGGTTATCTAACAACACTCTTAAGATAAAAGTGCAAGAATCAGATATCCTTAGTTTGCTACTATCAAGTCTCCACTTAGCTCTGCGAGAAGAGAATAGGGAAAGTGTTCCCTACCAGTACCAGAACATCTTAAAAACGAAGAAGCACCACTCTAGCGTTGGACTTTTCACTCAATATGGCTTTTAGGCAATCATCCAAAATAATATTCTTCATACTATTTTTGCCCCAATTCATATTATTAATCAAGGCAAGTATTTACGAATCTGTTCAGTTGAAATCAGGGCGCAGAAGCAAGCAGCCATCTAGAGGCCCAGATTTAAAAAATTGGTACTCACTATAGGGGGTAGTTGAGTAGTCAAACGCTTTTTTAAACCACAATGTCTTATAAGGATAAGCTTTAGAAGCTCTGGGCAGGACTACAGGCTGTCAATCAAAATGTGCTTAGCTCAGCATCTCATGCTAATGTTAGTACCTTGGAGGAGCGTGTAATCAAGGCGGAAGAGATGCTCAAACAAGTAAGAACTTTGAATAACGACCTATGTAAAAGTTGCCTCTTTAAAGTGGAAAGAGGGTGAACTCATTAAGGAATTTATGCTCTAAAATAACTGAACATGAAGCGGATCAAGAACGCATCTGGTGGTTTCATGAGGAGATGGAAAAAATGGCAAAGCGTATGGAGGAGTTGGAAAATAAAAAATGTGATTGTGCGCAATATGAGGTGAAGGAGGCCAATAAAAAGGCATGCAATTCTCCAATCAGGAAGATCTCTTCACCCTGAAATATGTCAAATCATTTGCTGGTGTGCCAGAAATGACTCCCAAAGCCACTCCTATGGTTAATCGAGTTGTTGGGCAAGGATCTTCTAAGAGCAGAGAAAAATATGAAATTTTAAATATGCTGAAATTGCCACTTTTCATTGGGATAACGCCACAGCGTTTTTCTGCCTCTTTGAAATGACTATGTTTGGATATGTGGACTATCAGAAAGCAGTGACCGTAATGATCTGTTTTAGAACTTATTGCCAGAATCTGGTGCTACCCTACCTCAATGGGACAACTGGTCATATGCGGAAGCAAAAGCAGCCATTATATTGGAGTTTGGAAGCCCTACTCAGATGGCGAATCATAAAAAAGATTTCTTGGGCATACAATTCTGCAAGGATGAGACCCTGGCTAGTTTCGCCAACCAGTTTTATCAGGAATCTCAGATTTTGGCAGGAGCAAATGTGTTTACTGACTTTGATGCATGCATAGCCATGCAGACGGCACTTTGGCCTTACTGAGAATTGCATCAGATTATGGTGGTGGCGCTAGTAACTCAAACAACAACCTCTCAGATGGTGGACTATCTGAAGATGCTGGAGCCATATTTGATGCTCTTATAACACTTTTAAAGTATTTCATATGAAGGCTCAAAATATTGTCAAATTTACTGAACCATCTAAAATATGAGATCCAAATTGTGTTGGAAGTAAAACCAAAGTTCAAAATGAGTGTACAAATTGTCAATCCACTGTTTCCAATGCGGGAAGTATGGCCATGTAATTACCCAGTGTCAGGAAAAAAGCCAAAAGATCATATTAATCTCATTCAGACCTAAGAAACTAGTTCAAATTTTTGAAAAGGACCAGCAGTCTAGACCAAGGACGTTCTAAACCTGCTGATAAACCTGTCTCGCCTGATATAATGAATGATGAAATTGATCTCTCTGACCTATTTGTGGATCTTGACTTCCCAGATATGCTCTATCAGGGGTTTAACATGGATGTTAATGCTTTAACTTGAGCCAAAGCAAAGGGGATCAATCATGAAATTGTTAATAAGTATTCTCTACCCTATGCACAACAGTTAGCAGAGAAAGTCAGATCCGCTGAGAGCCTGAAGACTTAGTCAAAATGAAGTTGGATGAGGCGAACATGTCTTTACTTATCAGTGCAATCAAGGAGTCATTCCCTGATTTATCCACACAAAATAAATGAGACATTTGATTCAGCAAATAAATTCACTACAAATTCAGTAAATACTTTATTGCAGTACTCAGAGTGTACCTTTATTGATATTCTAGTCTATAGGATAAGAGTATGAGCAATAACTGATAGTGAAGCGCCAATCAACATCATTTTCCACCAAATTGGTGAAATGTTTGAAGATCTCATAAGATTTGGAGCATCAAAAAGAGTATGTAATGGCTGGACCAGACATTACCATCTCATGTGAAGCCTACAGTGCACTACCACTTTGGTTTGATTACCTATGGTGTCAGCTTTTGCCATAGTGCTGGCCAATCTAAACTAAGATATACTTATCAGGATGGAGTTCTTAAGGAAGTATGGAATGAAATGTGATTTTAAAGAAAACACTCTGATGATATTGGGGCAGACGTTGCCTTTGGTGTACCAGCGTAAGGGAGATATTAACAGATTAAGAGGAATAATTTTGTCAACTTAATTTATAGTGATAATATTACCCATCTTCTATAAAGCAGTTGGACAAAAACAGAAAGCAATGTTGATGGAAATTATGGAGTATCTTGGAATAGCTCTTATGATGAATGAAACGAATACTATTCCGCTAGGAGCCCAAATCATAATTAATACCAGGTTAACAATTGAACTCCCAGAACAGCTATATGGGTAAATTGTCAATCCATGGGAAAAATTGAGGATCAAACTGTGGGTGGTGCTTATGATCTTAATGCAGGTCACAAAGAGATATGAGTACTCTTAGCCAATCTGGATGAGAAGCTGATGAAAATTTAAAAACCAGATATTTGCATTTCTACGCTTGCTCCTGATGGCGGAACTTTATGGCTTTCATTAATTTGTATCATTTTCTGAAATGGGATTGCCGGTGGAAATTGCCAAAAGTGTCAACTTATTAGTGGATTGTGAGCAGCCAGCTGATCTGACCAAGAATAAGCAAGAGTATGTGCTCCAATTATTCAAAAAATATCAGGAGATATGATTCTCAGAACAATAATAACTTGTGATGTGCAAAAAACGTACTTCACAAAGTTAATACTGTGTAATATCCACTGATAAAATGGGACCTGTTCAAAGGTCAAGAGCAGTGAAGCAGAGGTCAGCGATGAAACCAGCAAGTTGGTGAACATGGGTTACTCATTCCATCATTGACTCCATGGGCGAGTTCAAACCTTTTGGTAAAAAAGAAGGATGGATCAAATCAAGTAGTGATCAACTATCACTGACTAAACAAGATCTAAGAAAGGCTCCTATCCGCTGCCTTAAATCAATGGCATGCTTGATTGCCTGAGGGAGGCAACATACTTTTTGGCTATGGACCTTTTTTTGGGCTATTGGCAAAACAATTTGCCAAAGAAAATTAGAGAAATGTGTGAAGGATTACCACACAAGGACTATACCAGCCGACCATAATGCCCCAAGGTTTATGCAACATGCTGGCAACTTTCCAGCTTGCTATGGATTCAATGCTCAGTGACTTGAAGCTGTTCTGCGTTCTAATATACTTAGACAATATCAACGTCTTCAGCAGCAACTTCACAGATCTTTTGGAGCATCTGGAAGAAGTTTTCAAGCGGTTGGCAATGGTGAATCTAAAACCAAGCTGAGAAAATGCCATTTATTTAAAAAAGAGCTTGAATACTTAGGGTTTGTCATAAACTCTAATGGATTACAACTGCAAACCAGGAAAATAGAAGCTATCAAGTGGATGTTGATCCTGAAAAGTGTTCAGGATATTCAAGTCTTTATGGGATGGGATGGATACTATTGCCAATTCATCAAAGACTTTGGTGGAATTGCTGAGCCTTTATTCCAACTACTCAAGGATCCAAAAAAGGGATTTGTGTGAAATGAAGAGGCACAGAAGTCATTTGATAAGCTTTTTGAAAATATCTCATGAGCAGCCCAATGTTAAAATACCCAAATTTTTTTTGGGAATTTATAATTCAAGTGGATGCCTCATTAATGGTGATTGGGGACATCCTAGGTCAATTAGATGACAATGGGGATGAACATCCAGTAGCCTATGTGAGCAGAATTCTGTTGCTAGCAGAAAGATACTATACAATGACTTAAAAAGAGTTTTTGGCGGTAATTCATGCCTGTAAATAACTTTGAGTCTACATACATGGGACACACTTTAAAGTCATGACTGACCACTCATCCCTACGCTGGCCTCATAATCTGAAGGAACCAGAGGGTTGATTGGTATGATGGGCTTTCAAGCTGCAAGCATATGATTTCAAAGTTAATTACAGGGATGGAGTGGTATATCAGAAAGCCAACGGATTGTCTCAATTGCCAGTTGTTCATGCAATTTATCATCAGGCTGATGCGCTGTTTCAGTGGATGATTAAAGGAGATATTGGGGATGAACCTCAAGAAATTTGGAATGCATTATGAAAGGCCATGTAAAATACCAAATTTAAGAACAATCAATTATAAAAAATGATCGAAGGGAAACAGGTCTTATTTCCTAAGCCATCAGAAATGAGTTGAAATCATTTAGCTGCACGTAATGTTATCAGCCATGGTGGCCTAAAGAAAACAGTGAAACATATTCACCAGTATTATTACTGGTGATTAATCAACTATGATGTCACAGATTAACTAGCCTATTGTGTGGAGTGTCAACTTCACAGGCCGCACACAAATGTCATAGGGTACCAGTTAGTACACTCTGGTTTTCCGTGGCACGCGGTGTCCTTAGATGTTATGAAACCATTCAGTGTCAGCGTTGGATGGGTGAAATATAATTGCCACAATAGACCATTTAACCTGATGGATCAAAACAAAAGTTCTCAACAAAGTAGATGCAATTAGTACAGAAAAGTTTATACCTGACTGAATGATCTATTGGCACAGATGCCCCCAAGTTATACTCAGTGACATTGATAGTAATTTTACTTCATATGTAATCTCAGGTTAAATGAATCAATGGTAATCCGCAGTGTTGTATCTGTCCTCTAAAGTCCAGAAATGAACAGAATGGTGGAAAGAGTGAACACAACTCTAGCCTCAATGTTATGAAAATTGGTTGCAGGAAAACTCAAAAAGATTGGTTGCAGGGAAAATTTCCGCAAGGGGAGAATCTCTGAGTTTGGTCACATTTGCTTATAGTATCAGTTACCAATCAGTGATTGAGAAAACACCTTTTTAACTTTTATATGGGTGGAAAGCTGCATTGCCGCCAATATTGTATTCAGTAGTGGAGCTGTATTTGGGGATGAGTGGTGACCAATATCTATCCCAACTGGCCAATACCCTGGTTGAATTACAATTTAAGGCATTTGAAATGACAATGAAAATAAGAATCAACGCAAAGAAAGTGGACGACCAGAATAAACCTACATTGAAAGAATACCATGTGGGCAATAGGGTAGCCTATTGCGATACCCATGGGTTTGGGAGGAAAAATAAGTTGGACACCCTAAGTCTGGGACCATTTGAAATTATTGCTAAGTTGGCAAATGATGCCTATACAATCAAGAATATTGAGGATGGTCACATAGTCAACAGAGTCCACACAAAATACTTAAAGTTTTTGACAAAAAAAATAATAATAAAGGGAGATAAAAAAGAAAAATATATATTAAAAATTAAGTTTGTTTCTTTGAGCAGTGATTCATCTAGCAATATTCCCACCTACCAAGCGTGGAGGAAGGGAAAGACAATAATGGGCATGAGTCCCAAACAATTGGCATAATATGGATGGACTGAAACTTGATTTACTGGAAGAGTTATAATATTAAGATGGTGAAACCTGTTCTGGGGTTAGTACAGGTGGTAAGGTGCCATTAGAAACCTGTCCTGGGGTTAGTACAGGTTGACTATGGAGTCACAGAAACCCGTCCTGAGGTTGGTACAGTTGAATGGCAAGCTTCCATTGGGACACATCCTGGGGTTTGTACAGGTGGACCAGTTGATCTTTTAGCAAGGATGCAAAGATGGGACTGGTGCAGCATGATGTTGTGGAAGACCACACTTGAGAAGAGGGGGCAGCAGGTAGCAACCAAGGATACAAAGTCATCAAACCCAAGATGAGCATATGGGCGTTGAGTGCGGACAGAGCTGCACTCCACTGAGGACATAGAGATATGATAAACCAAATATGAGCACAAGCTAAGGCAGCTCTTATCCCCAAGAGTTCTATCCTCTGCTGGATAATCTGGTCAAGAGGGGGGATATGTTGGAATTTTAGTTGACCACATTATTACCTATTGACTAATTAATTAATTCAACGATTAGTTACAATTATATAGTATTAAAAACAAGCATTGAGTGATGAGATTATCATTGGGGATCATCCCAATAATATTGAGTGTTACTTTAATGAGGTAACAACACCTAATAATTGAATCATAGTAATAAACAATTTAATATCTTGGTAGCGGTTGCTGACTGATGAGATTATTGTTAGCAATCATCCCTAATAATATTAAGTGTAAAGTTAATGAGGGAACAGCACCCAATAATTGAATTATTGGGAATAATTCAGAGTAGAACAAATGGGAAGTCTTCAGAAACTACCTAAGTGTTCTAACGCTGGAGGTAGAGAGAAGGATCGTCATCAGCCAAAACAAATTGTTCTCAAGTTCCTAAAACCAATTGTTTGGTCACTGAACAGCTGAGGATTACGCTGCCTAAGAAAATAAGTCAACAATACTCAACAAGGTTTGGTTCCTAACACTTGAGGGTCAAATCAGCATAAGATCACAAATAATTCCCAGTGGACAGTTGAAAAGTTATGTGCTGGTTTTAACTATAACCCCCCCCAAATATTCTCTAATAAAAGTAGATTCAAACTTGATATTAACTAAGTTGTTATAACATTGGTTGTTTGACATTACTCTTAAGATAAGAGTGCAAGAATCAGATATCCTTAGGTTGTACTATCAAGTCTCCACTTAGCTCTGCGAGAAGAAAATAGGGAAAGTATTCCCTACCAGTACCAGAACATCTTAAAAACGAAGAAGCACCAGTCTAGAGTTGGACTTTCACTCAACGTGGCTTTTAGCAAATATCCAAAATAATAGTCTTCATACTATTTTTCCCCAATTCATATTATTAATCAAGGCAAGTATCTACGAATCTGTGCAGTTGAAATCAGGGTGCAGAAGCAAGCAACTATCTAGTGACCCAGATTTTAACATCGCTTCATCATCCTCCCAGCCCTCATACCTAGTTCACCGCCCAGTACCTTTCTCAGTTCCTCAGTTTATCTTTTGCAATTGGTTCTTTACAATTCCAAACTTGGTGTTTCTGGTAATTTGGGGAGTAGATTGGTGGCATCAACAGAATGTTAGAATTCACCTTGTTTTTTATATGTTTTCAATTGCCAATGTCCAGACTGAGAGCGAGTTTTCTTTAGTGGTTACTCTTACTAAGAATCAAGGCGTAGTTTGAATACCTCCCTTGTTTCCCCTGCGGGCCATCCATCAGATCTCCCTGAGGCATTGATGGATATCAAAGTATCTTTGATTCCGAGATGGTGGACCATCTTTCCCCTCATACTAAATTAGATTTAGGGTTTAGAACAACGGTGCAGGTGGTTAACATCAACTGTACTTTGTACCCACATACAGTAGAGGAGGCTGCTCTCAATGCATGGTTGGATGACATGCTTAAATAAGGGTGGTTATTCAAAGAGACATCACCAGTTGCCTCTCACATCGTTTTTGGTAAAAAGGCTGATGGTTACCTTCATCCCTGTGTGTATTATAGTCACTTAAATAAATCACAGTCCTTGATCCATACCCTTTGTTGTTGGAGCAGACAATTGTTCAAGTGATTGCTAAGTAACAGGTGTTCTCCAAACTTGATCTTGTTAATGTCTTTATCAAATTTGGGTTATGGAAGGTCAGGAATGGCTTATCACTATCCAAATGAAAAGGGTATTTTCCAATTTTGAGTAATGCCATTCAGGTAAAAGAATGCACCATCCACATGCTAAAAAATGATTAATAGTATGCTGAGTGTCCTCTGATTCACTTGTGTGGTCACATACATTGATGATATTTTGGTACATTCCCCAACTCCTGAACAACATACAAAAGATTTGGAAGCGGTAGTAGATGCCTTTCACAAGGCAGGCCTGTTTATCAAACCTTCAAAATATGAGTTTTATAGGGAGGAGGTTACCTTTTTGGATAACCTTGTCTTAAAAGATGGGTATGCTATTCCCCCAACAATTTGGACGCCAATTGTGAGTGGCTCACTACAATAACCCAAAAGCAGTTAAGAAGCTTCTTGTTCATTATAATCTTTTTAAAATTCTTTCCTGCCTTATTCCAGTTAGCTGCCCCACTTCATCCACTCATGGGTAAGAACATCCCCTTTTGTTGGACATCTGAGTGCTAGCAGGCGTTCAAGTCAATTTTTAAAAGTGTTTTTTTCTCCCCTTATCCTGAAACATGAAGACCCCTCTGTCAGATTCCCATCCAAATGGCCCATTCAGATGTGTCAGATTTTGGGAATTGATCCTGAACTGACCAAAATACTCATGTCTCTATTGGGGCTTGAACTTGAGCTATGAGATGAGCACAAGCAGATCAACCGGGATAATTGTGCTTTTCTCAAATCCCCTATTGGCTAATTTAATTATATCCAGGCTTGTGTGGCTTAGATTTCCCCCAAAGCACCTCCCCGCTTACCCATTTATAGTTGGTATTAGCAAATAAACCTTATGCTTTTTCCTTCCTTTTTTCAATTTTAAGTATAAATTAAATTTAATTGAATTTTTCCCCACCAAACTTAAAATCTGGATCAACAAGACTTTTTGACTAAGAGAAGCAACCCAGGTAAGTTATTAACACCCTCGGACTTCAGTCCAACTGACCAAATTACAAAAAAGGATTTGTGGTATCAACATGTGATTTTGACAAAATTGGTGTCTCTGCCAGGTTGCACCCTGAGTTCATGGTGAATATTATAAAAATAAGCAATAAAAGCAACTATGGATAATACTGATTCTGTTTTGAAAAACTCCTCAGATTGTGAAGCTGCCCATCTCAGTGACTGGGCAACCCTATCTGTTTTGGTAAGTGGATTAGAGCAAAGAGTGCTCACCACCAAAAAACATCAACTTGACCTTCAAGCTATTAATATTGCTTTAAAAAATAAAGTAAGCCAATTTGCCAACTTGTTGACATAAAGTCAGCTCTCAGTGCTGCTTATGAACAAGTAGATTTAATAGTTGATGATCTTAATAATCTATGGCTACAAGTGGATGCGCTTCAACCTCAAGTGTATTTCCAAGATACCGCCTCATCATTAAGTGAAAGCTCTATACCTGTATCAGTTCATGTTGTTTTTCCTCTAACCCCCTAAATGGTACATTTAAACCTTTGTCAAAGAAAAATATGTCCCTGGGGAGGGAAGTATTTTCTCTTTCTTATACTGCTATGAAAGCTCTATAGAGGAAGCGACTGAACATCAACAACTTAAGCATTTGACTAACTGCATTAGCCATATGGCTCAAGACATTATGGTCCCCCAACTGATGCATTGTTATACTTGGAATGATGCCAAGACTGCCTTGCTTCAGTAATTTGGGTGTAACTTAACCTAATCAACCAAAAACAGACCTTTATGGGTATCAGCCTTAATCAGGGGGATTTATCAGCGAATTTTCCCACCGTTTTTACCTCAAATCACAAATTCTGGTTGCAGGGAATTGTCTTATGCTAATGATGCCCTCACCGCTGCATTTTCATCATTTAAATTTATGCAGAATGTTTTAATTTATCTTAAAGCAGTAAAGTCTAACTTAACGTACCTCCTCCAAATTAAAGAGGCATTATTGGAAATTCCACTTGATTACATAAACTCGTCAGGCCACCTCATTTTAACACCAATAAACCCCAGTCCCAAGTGTTGGCCATTATACCCCCAATTTGCCTACACCTGAAACATACTGCACTCATTGCAAAAGAAACAACCACACAGTATCTGAATGACACATCCTTTAAGTAAGTCAGCAAAAGATCAGATAGTATAGGGCAAGAGGCTCCCTATGCTGATGATAAACAAGTGCCTCAAGACCCTTGTTCTAGTTCTAGATGTATCCCCAGTACTTCCGGTTGTTTTGTGTTAGCTGCCCCATCAGAAGTTGAATTCCCTCTGTCTATTCAAGGAAATAAAAACCTCCAGCTTTCTTACTTCTATGTTGGTCAGTTACCCAACTATATCTTGGTGGTCAGCTCTTCTATAGAAAGCCAAGCCTTGGCAGATAAAGCTTTTAAACACATTGAACAACCCTGAGCTTGGATACAGAAGAATCCTCCGCTAGCTTCACACAAATCCCTAAAGACAGTTTATTAGCTACTAACTCCCAATTTGGATCTTTAATTCAGGTCAAAGTAGTAATCCATAAGGTTAAAGTTGTGGTGATAATTTACACTGGTTTGACAGTAAATGTTATTTCTTCCAGGCTTATCCAAAAGATAAGTATGGCTCCAGACTTTATCCACAAAACTGAATATGGGATGGCAGGTAGTCAGTCTACTATGGCAATAGAAGCCTATTCTGCTTTACCCCTTCGTTTTGGGAAGTTATTAATTACTGCCCCCCACCGTTGCACTATAAAATGATAACTACAAGTTGCTTATTAATCCAACTGATGCATGAATTTATCTGCATCATCAACCACTAGGAAAATTACCTATCCCTACTAGGGTGTTGGATTCCATTAAAAGAGCTCCCCACTAAAAGTAAAGGAGCCCTTAAAAATGGACATGCTTCCTCAAATACCCATCCTCCATTTGCAAAATGGAGTATCAAGTCTTAGAGGAAAAACTAAGTTACCCCTGGGGGCTTTGGATGCCAAAGAGGGGATCCCTCTGTATGCCCCTCAGTCTATTACAATACCCTCAGGCTCACAAGCTATTGTAGATACATTATTCCGATTCTTATCCTACTGATCAAATTTTGGAGCTTAGTGGATACCCAAACCCTTCCATCAAGGAAGCGTTTACCTGCCCAGGGATTTTGAATCCTTCCTATGGGAAATCTATCTCTATTTAAGAAGGAAATTTTACCACTAATAATCTCCAGGTCCCCAGCTTAGTTCTATTGTTATGTAAAACTATGTCACATTAAGAGTATTGCCAGTGTAAATTATTTTGGCTTGTTACAGGATTTAGTATTTTATCCCCCAACCACCATAGATTTGGTTGACAATAGAATTAGGTATAACCTTATCCCAAACAAACGCCAGGATGTTAAAGCCCTCCTCGAGGAGTATGGAAATATCTTTTCCTCAGGACCAAGTAAGTGTGAGAAAATGTACGGGGTAATTCATCAGATCAAAACTGAGGATCATCTTCCATTTAAAGCCCAACCATTTTCAGAAAATCCAAAGTGGAGGAATCTCAAGTGGCCTTAGAGTTACAGCAACTGTTGGAGGCCGGGTTACTTGTGCCTTCCAAAAGTCCATGGGCTTCCCCACTCCTATCAATTCAGAAAAAGGAAGGTGGCCACCATGGTGTTATGGATTATCGCTGCCTTAACTCTATCACCTGCAAAGATAGTTACCCCCTGCCATGTATATATGACTGCATTTAATGTCAGGGTCCCACTATTTCTCAGCTATGGATTTCGCCAGTGGATACTGGCAAGTAGATCTGTCACCAGAAGATTGGGCAAAATCTGCTCCTATCACAAGTGAAGGACTATATGAGCCGCTTGATAGCCTCAGGGGCTGTGTAATGCCCCTGCTATCTTCCAACGCGCTTTGTACAAACTACTAGTCAATTTAAAACGCTCCTGTGTACTAGTTTATTTTGATGATATTATCGTTTTTTAAAGAACCTTTACTGAACATCTAAATCACCTTAGGCAAGTCTTTCAGCGGTTATGGCAACCATTGTTAAAATTAAAGCTGTCAAAATGCTCTTTTTCCAAAGTGAGATGTTTTTTTGGGTCATAAGTCAGTAAAGCTGGAATAACCCAAATGGATGATAAAGGTCCTGGTTATTGCTAAGATGACCCCCGTTAATCCCTCCAAGATATACAAGTTTCCTAGGATTAATGAGCTATTATTGCGAATTTATACCCCATTTTGCAGACATCTCCAAGCTTCTGGTGTTTCTACTAAAGAAAGGAATACCTTTTCAGTGGAATGAAGAGCAACATCGGGCCTTCAACCTGCTATGCATCTCTCTCTCCCACTCTCCAGTACTTATTTATCCAAATGATGATAAACCTTTCCTCCTCTTCACAGATGCTAGCAATATTGTCATCAGAACCATAATATTTCAAAATGATGAGAAATTAGTGGACAATCCCATTGCCTACTACAGAAAGACCTTGTCTAAAGCTGAACGTAATTATAGCGTTACAGAACGTGAAAGCTTGGCGTTCCTATTGACCATTAAGAATTTCTGACCCTATTTATATAGGAAGCATTTTACCATCATAACTAATCATGCTTCCTTATGTTGGCTACAGCAAATGAAGGACCCTAATGGAAGATTACCCAATGAGCGTTAAAACTTCAAATTACAACTTTTTACTAACCACCAACCAAGGCCAATTCATCAAAATTCAGATTGCCTATCTCAGCTTCCTATCCTAACTATAACTGACCCTGATGGTAATTGACTCTATGACCTCCTAACCCAACCACAGTTATGAAAAAATATATCCACGACCCTCCAAAAGGTTAGCAAAAAGATTAGCAAATCTTCAAGTCAAGAATGGTCAATTGTGCAAACTTGTGTATAAACAATGGGTGCCTTATGTAAGACCATCACTTGAACCAATGTCATATTAGAGGGACATTGGCAAGTCAGCCATGGTAAATTCAGAAAACCTACCAGTGGCTTAAAACTCAATGTTATTGGGAGGGAATGCTTGTTTCTATCCAGGATGTATTGGAGTCCTGTCTGGTATGTAAAAGACAAGCTGGACCTAATCCCCAAGCTTAACATCCAGTGGTTCCACACTGTGAACCATTCCATACTATTAGCATTGATGTTGTGGGACCCCTTCCTCAAGCCTCTAATGGACATTGGTTCCTCCTACTAGCAGTGGACCATCTAATTAAGTAGATCAAAGCCGTATCTCTCCCCACCACTTCAGCAAAGGCCACCGCCATGTTTTTGTATGATAGGATTATCACCCAGCATGAGTGTCCTAATTTCATCCTTTCTGATAACAGAAAAAATTTCTGCTCAATGCTGGTGAAAGATTTAGCCAACCTGATGGGAACCACACAAGTATTCTCCACCTCCTACCATCCTGAAACTAATGGACTGGTAGAGCAGGTAAATGGCACTCTAACTGCAACCCTTCTGAAAATGGCTATGACTGACCCCCTTCATTGGCCCAATATTTGTTTAGTGCAATTTCGGCCTATCATATTAATTACCATTGAATTACTAAGATGACATCATTCTAATAGTTGTATGGCAGAAATCCCCATCTGCCTTCCAAAGTTCAGGCGATGCTTGATCAAGATTCACCTGAAGCACCTGAAGTCTCAATGTGAAGTACTGCAAATGAAATCATAAGACTTCAGGCCCTGGCTGCCAAAAACCTGTCTGCCACTACCAGTAGAGAAACTGCTCAATTAAATGATAAGCATGATCCCCTACAAAGCTTCCAGCTAGTTGACCTCATCCTATTTTATCATCACCGGCCTGGAGATCATGAGCATAAACTGGGCACCAGCTGGTCAGGTCCTTATCAAGTCATATAATGACAAGGCAATGAACTTTCAATTATAGAGGTTGTTCAGGGCACAGTAATAAAGCGTGCGCATAGCCACTCTCTCCATCTGTTTTCCCCCTGCGCCAAGATCTAGAGGGGTATTGTCAGGATTCCCATCCAAACAGCTTATTTGGATGCATCAGTGTTTGATTTTTGCCCATATTACAACCAACTAGATTATAGTGGTCGCTAGGGGATAATTCCCTATAGCGAAGTGGATTGGATATTGGTTGACCCTGAATTTGGGGTAACAATGCTTGGGGGAATTTAGGCTATTTGCCTGGGTTGGATCCATTAGGGATTGATCCAGATGAATTTTTAAAGATATCATTGGGCAGAGTTTCTGATGAAATAGAGGCATCTTATAGTTGATCAATAATTAACTATCAGGTATATTGATTAGTATTGGTTGGGTAGCATCACCAACTGATTAGGAATTTAAAGATCAAGTTGCGAGGCAAGTGATGCCACCTGCAACTAGCAAATTGATCAGTTGGTTTGTGACATGCTTTATGGGCAACAAGTCCCATTACCTAAGCAGGTTGGTTGCCAAGTATAGTTGATTTTCTGGTATTAAGAGGAAAACATTAGGGACACGTTTTTGACTCTTTCTATTTTAGGTCTCAAGGATGTCAAATGATGGATCCTAGCCAGGATGAGGAAGACCATCACTTTTTGAGACGATGATGGGTAATTAAATGGCAACAACTGCCATTTCATTGATGAGGTGCCATTTGAGGGTTGGGTGCTGAATTTCCACTATAAATTTCTCTAAGAATTAACTTAATATATATATTAATATACACTGGCATACTTTATACTTTTAACAGAAATTAGTATCATACCAGAATACATCTGAGTTCTATTCTTTCTCAAAAAAATTATTGCTGTGTGCTTTATTTGGGAGACTCTTTAGGATTAAAATAATGATCTGAGCGGAAATCTAGATAAGAGATGCTGAGCTGAATTGGGAATTGTTGCTGACTGTGTGTTAACAGAGAGAAGCCATAAACAAGGATCTGAGCGTAAATCAAGTTAGGCAGTAACAGGGAACAAATCCCTATTAAGGACATACTAATTATTTCAAGAGGAAATACTGGCCAAGCGTTGTGCCTAATTATAGTAGTTTATTCAACTGCAAATTATAGGCTCCATACTATTTTCAAATGAACAAATCTTACTATCATACAGCGCAGAAGATTACATGATGAAAAACCTGTGAAGTTAATTATTCTAGGGGTTATCAGCTGAGAATAGTCACAAAACCTATAAATTTTTAACAATTGGTGTTCACTACAGGGGCGTAATTGAATAAATGATACTAGAACGTGATGTCATATAAAGATGCTTAAGAAAATTTGGATGAAGTTGGCAACCATTGACCAAAATGGCCTGAACTTGATAAATCATCGAGAATTTGCTGCCTTGGAGGAGAGAGTCACCAAGATCAAGGAAGGGGTCAAGAAACCATCTAGTACTAAAAAAAAGGAAGGAGTCAAGAATGTCACGAGTTTGTTAATGATTTACTTGAAAAAGTAACGTCATTGTAAAAAAAGAGGGGAATTTAATTAGAGAAGTCCTAACTTTGAAAATGGAGCATGACGCAGATTGCATTTGTTTAAGAGCATACATCACAGATATTGAGCGGCTGATTAAGCAGGTTGAGTAGTTGAAGACTCACAAATGCAAATGTGAGCCATCTTCGGCAACTGACACCAAAGAAATAACTCCCTGGACTCCCATTGGAAAGATGCCTAACCTGAGAACCATACCACCAGGATCACAAATAATAGTCGACATGGGGTTGATATTAGAGATACCAGAGCTTTTGTATGGGGAGGTCAGAAGCCCCTGGAAGAAGTCCAGAGTAGAACTTTGGGTGGCTCCTGGAACAATTATGCCAAGCCATGGAGAATTTGAGTTCTTCTGGAAAATATAAGCGAAAACTGATGAAGATTGAGAAGAATCAGATCATCACATTTGTTCACTTAGTTTCTGATAGCTGAACTGAGGAAATTCCACAATTTTGGTACCCTAAATGAAATGGGATTACCAGCCAGGGTAACTGAGAGTATCAATATATTGGTCAATCAAGAGTAACTTGCTGATCTGATGTGAGGTTAGCAAGAGAAGGTTCTTGAATTGTTCAACAAGTATTGGGAAGTATTTGATAAGGATGACCACTATTTTGTGATGTATGAGAGATGTGATACACAAGGTCAATACTGGGAAAATTTGCCAATCAGGGTGAGATCAATTTGATGGTCAAAGGTGGCTAAAGCAGTAGTAGAGGAAGAAATCAGCAATCTAGTAAAGCATGGGCTTCTAGTTCCATTGTTGAGTCCCTATTTGAGCCCTATCCTTATCATGAAGAAGAAGGATGGCTCTAATTGGGTGGTGATCAATTTTTGAAAGCTTAATAAGATTACAAAGAAGGATTTATTTCCATTACCAAGAATTGATAATGCATTAGATCGATTGGGAGAAGCATAGTATTTCTATGAAATAAATCTAACATTGGGATATTAGCAAATCAATTTACCAAGAGAAGACCAAAAGAAATGTGTAATTATCACTTCGCAGGGGCTTTATCAACTGATGAAAATGCCTGAGGGTCTGTGCAATGCGCCTGCGTCATTCCAGAGGGCCATGGATGCCATACTATTTGACTTGAAGTTTTTATGCATCCTGGTGTAATTGGACAATATAAATGTGTTCAGTAGGACGTTTACTGACCATATGCACCACTTAGAGGAAGTGTCTAAGAGACTATCCGCGGCCAACCTGAAGACAAGCTGAGTAAGTGTCACTTCATCAAGAAAGAGTTAGAATATTTGGAATTTTCAACTAACTCTAGTGGACTGCAGCCGCAAGCCCAGAAGATTGAAGCCATAGAGTGAATGGCTGTGCCAAAGAGCGTCCAAGATATCCAAGTGTTCATTGGAATGATTGGATACTAAAAAGGTTCATTCAGGATTTTGCAAGAATTTCTAAGCCTCTCTTCCAATTGATGAAGGTTCTGTAAAAGGATTTGTATGGAGTGAAGAGGCCCAGAGATCCTTTGATGAGTTATGCTAGTACTTAATAGATTCTCCAATATTGGAATATCCAAATTTCAAATTGATAATTTATAATACAAACCAATGCTTCATTGATGGCAATCAACTCCATATTGAGCCAAATAGATGAACTTGGAAATGAACTCTCTGTGGTGAGTGTAAGCTGGACACTCTCAGCTGCTGAGAGGAATTATATCATAACTTAGCATGAATGCCTTGCGGTCATTTATGCATGTAAACAGTTTAAGGTGTATATCCATGGAATGCACATCTAAGTGGCGATAGACCACTCCTCATTGCGTTGGTTGCACAATATATGAGAATCAGAAGGATGAATGGCCCAATGGACAATAAAGTTATAAACTTACAATTATGAGAGTCCACCAAGATGGGGCTTCTCATTAGAATGGAGATGGTTTATTGCAGTTACCAATGGTCCAGATGGTATATCAGCAGGCGGATGAGCTATTCCAGAGAATGGTCAATGGAGAAATTGGGTATGAGCCCCAAGAAAACCAAGGTGCTCTCTAAAAAGTGATGGAAAACGCTGAGACCATGGATGGACAAGTTTTCAAGATGATCAATGGGAAGCGTTACTATTACCAAAGCTGACGGAATGAGCAGCTATTGTTTAAGCCGCTCTTAAGTTGTTGGGCATGGAGGCCTGAGAAAAAGGACTGATCATATTCTCCAATACTACTATTGTGAGTCCATCAACTACAATGTCATGGACTATCTGGCTTGCTGTGTGAAGTGCCAGTTGCATAAGCCACATAAGAATACAACTGGATACTGACTGGTCTGCCCTGGATTTGCTTGGTATATCTTATCCATCAATGTGATGGGACCACTGATGATGAGCATAGGGGAGTTAAATATATAATAGTTGCAATTGATCATCTGACAAGATGGGTCAAGATGAAGGTCCTGGTAAAAGTAGATGCTACCTGTACTGAAAAGTTCATTCTAGATCAAGTAGTATACCAACATGGATGCCTGCAGGTCCTGCTGAGTAACAATAGAACAAATTTTACATCTCATGTGATTCACGATTAAATGAAACAATAGGGATCTTAGGAATTGTGTCTGTGCCCTACTAGCCAGAGATGAATGGACTGGTAGAATGAGTATAATGAGGCAATGGTCATGACGCTGATGAAGCTGGTTGAAGGAAGATTTTCTGCATGGGGGATGTACCTGAGTTTGGTGACGTTTCCCTACAATATCAGTCATTATAAGGCAATGAGATAAGCTCCACTTGAGTTGCTATATGGGAGGAAGGCCGTTTTGCTGCCAATTTTATATTTGGTGGTGTAACCAACATCTGGGATAAGTGCCAAGCAATACCTGAACTGATTAATGTATATCCTGATTAAAATGTAATTTATAAGCATTTGATACAAGTTTGAAGATAAGGATTAATGAAAAATTTCAGATGATAAAAACTGACCAGCTTTATCAGATTAACAAATAGACAAAAGTTTATCTATTGCGATATACATGGTTTCAGGAGAAGAAAGAATTTAAATGCATTGTGGTCAGGTCTATTCAAGATTATCACCAAGATGGCAACGGACGCCTACTCCATCAAGAACCTCTTGGATTGGGACCATCTAGTACTAAAAAGAACCTCTTGGATCAAAGGATAGTAAATTAAGTCCATTTTAAATATTTAAAGCAATGGATTGATGAAAAATAATAAAAAAAGAGTTTCCAAAGGATCACTGAACCATTAATTGGTTATGTCCAAGTGATTTGGTTAAGTCCAAAAAAGGACCACTGAACTAAACTAGATGGTTAAGTCTTAGAAGATTAAGATCTCTGAACCATAGAAAACTGATAGGTCTAAATATACCTAGGAACCAGTTTGGGGGAATAAAATAAAAAAAGATGGAATACTGAACTGAAAAAAGGTCAAGTCCCATAGAAAAAAAGAAGAAAAATAGAGGATTGATAAATCTATGAAAAAATTAAAGGTGCATAGAAAAAAGAAATATATATTATCAATTTTTATCTTTTTATGATTATCCTCAATTCAGGGATGATTCTGCCTATGTCACTTCTTGGGGGAGGTAGGATGGTTTTCAGTAGGAGTAAACAACCCATCGAAATCTATGTTAGATTGGATGCTAGCAAGGGCTAGACCTACTCAAAACCAACTTTGTTGATCAGAGGCTGATCCCCTGTGAGAAAGCGACTAGGGGAAGAGAAATTAAAATGTTGGATGATGCCAAACGCAAACCCAGAACGGGGAGGGAAGCAACAGTACAAGAAGAGGCAGTTGGCTTACCCCAAGTAATCCTGATAAGGTACCAGAGCCAGAAGATAGGCCTTGAGCACTTGCTGATGAGTTTCATCAAGAACACTAGACATATAGGCCAGCAATGAGCAAGGGATACTAGGCAAGGGTTTCCAAATCATACCCCCTAATAAAGCCAACAGTGGAAGATACCAATGGGATGTGCCAGAAATGAGATAGTCATGCAAGGAGAAAATGGCATCCTACAGATGACAGCTATGAGCTTCTCAGAAGCTGAAGCAGAATGAGCGATGGAATCCAGGGGATTTTGAAAGCTTCATGTCACAACTTTGAAGAACTTGTCCAGCAAAGAAAAGAGTTTAAGCTGCAACCTCTCAATCTAGAATGTTTTTGAGATTGGAGGAGTTCAGAGCTATGGACAAAGCCTCAGTTACTTGGGCCATAATTCTGCATAGGGGAATTTAAAAATGTTTGCTGTTTTGATGTCTAGTTTGGTGGCCAAAACAACTAGCTTGTATTACTGACTGAGTCAGAAGAGGAACTCTGAAAGCAAGTCTGATCCAGCAAGGAATGAATGATCAAGAGTGGAAGGCATTGCATCAGGAGGTTTGACAATGATGGTAGGGGAATTTGCAAATGGAGCTGAATCCAGAAGAGTTTAAAATCTAATGAAGGAACTGATGACTGAGGAAGGATTGGTCGCAAGTCATTAAGACAATTGCTAACCTGGTCTCATCAGGGTTGTTACTGTTTCTGGTAATTCCATGGAAAAATTGGCTATGAATACTTGACTGGGAGTATGAGTCTAAGAAGGACCATATAAGAGGTTCTGGCGTTCAGATTGACTCATCAGCTGGAAGAGCCAAAGGTTTTTATCAGAAATGCTACTAGGCAGTTGTTGATACCAAGACTCAGAATTCAACATATGAGCTGGGTGAGAGGGGGATGTTTGACTTATATAATAGTTAACATTATGCAATCTGAAATCAATTAAGCTCTAATATTGGGGAAATTAATCTCAAAATCAATGGGATAAGCTCTCCAAAGAAGAATTAAGAATGATATGAGCCAAGAGGTTATTACAAGAAAATAACAAGGGTGAATATAAATGAGCATTCTTAAATGTGCCACAAAACAAACATTGATGGTAAGATTATCCTGTCAATGATAAGGAGAAAATCAGTAAATCAAGGATGTCAGACCAAGAATCCTGAATATGACAGTGGTTCATATACCCTGATGGGGGAAACCAGATCCCAGGATATATATTGTCAAGAGTAAATCAATCAGCCTGGCACAACAGAAGGTTATGGGAACCACACTTTGAGTAGGTGTTAGAGAGGAGGAAGAGGAAGAGAGCTACATGCTGAAGGTTGTCCCAAGTAGCGTTGAGTATTTATTGATTGTACTCCACTTGAACAAATGAATTATTCAATTGAGTGTCTGAAGCGATGTTCTCCTGCCCAATCCTTTTCTTGCTGGAAATCTAGGCAAGAGGGGGATGTGTTATGGTTTTTGCCCATATTCCCAGCTGACTAGATTACCAGGGGTCGCTAGGGGATAATTTTTTATAGCAAAGTGATTTGGATATCAGTTGACCCTATTCAGGGTAACAATGTTTGGAGATTTTAGGTTATTTTCTGGGGTCAGATCCATCAAGAATTGAAAGGTGAATGCTTATGATCTCATTTGGCATAGTTGCCAATGATATAGGGCATCTGATAGTTATTCAATGATTAACTATCAGGTGTACCAATTATGATTGTTTAAGTTTCATCACCAACCAATTGGGAATTTAAGGATCAAGTTGTGAGATAAAGATGCTGTCTGCAACTAGCAAATCAATCAGTTGGTTTATGAAATGCCTTAATGGGTAACAAGACCCATTACCTATGCAAGTCGCTTGCCAAATATGGCTGGTTTGCTGGGATTAAGAGGAAAATGTTAGGGACACATTTTCCAACTCTTTCCATTTTAGGTTTTGAGGATGTCCAATGACGGAATCCTAGCCAGTATGAGGAAGACCATTGCTTTGAGACGATGATGGGTAATCTAATGTCAACAGTTGTCATTCACTCAATGAGGTGTTAACTGAGGATTGGGCGCCAAATTTCACTATAAATTTTCCCAAAATTCACTTAATATATATACTAATATACACTGAAATATTTTACACTTTTACCAGTAATTATTATTATACCAGAATCCATTTTGAGTTCTATTATACTCAAGTAAATTAATTAAGTGCTTTAATTGGGAGACTTTTAGGATAAGAGTAAGGATCTGAGCATTGATCCAGAGAAGGGAAGCTGAACTGAATTATGGATTTCTGCCAACTACGTGTCATAAGAGAGAAGCCATAAATGAGGATCTGATTGTGGATCAAGTTAGGTGGTATGAGGGAATGAATCCCTATTGAGGACATCCTAAATATTTTGAGAGGAAATACTGGTCAAGCATTGAACCCATGACTAGTACTTTATTCAACTATGAATAATAGTCTCTACTATTATCAAATTAATATATCTTACTATCAGACAACGTGGTGAATTGCACAAAAACAAACCTGTGCGGTTAATTAATCTAAAGGTTTTCAGCTAAGAATAATCAAGAACCCTATAAATTTTAATAGCAGGACAACGCTTCTTTTATTGAAGGGTTTGGGCGTCCACTTAGCTCTAAAATATGATTAGGAGGGGTGAAAAATCTTGATCCTTTTATTCACAATAAACTTGTGAGCCAGAGGGTAATGTAATTAGATGGGGGCATACAGAGGGACCCGTCTTTGGTGTCCACAGCTGCAAAAAGTAACTTAGTTTTGTCTCCTAATACTTATTATTTAACTTTACAAATGAAGGATTGATATTTAAGGAGGCAGTTTCGTTTCTGGGGGCTCCTTTACTATTGACTAGGAGTCCAAGTATTAATGAGAATAATACTATAATAGTTAAAGGTACTTTATTACTGTTGATGATGCAGTTGAACTCCCACATTAATTGACCCCAATAAGCAACATGTAGTTATTATTTTCTAATGCAATAATGGGGGCAGTAATTAAAAGTTTTTCCAAATTAAATGGGTAAAGAGGAATACGCAACGTTTGCCTTAATAGTCTGATTACCAGCCATTTAATAAGCTTCATGAATCAAGTCTGGAGCCATTTTTACATTATGGATAAGTTGTGAGGATATTTCATTGACTTGAAAACCATATTAATTATTTCCAAGACTTTAACCTTATGAACGACTTCCTCCAATTAAACCACCAAAAAGCCAAAGGGTTTTAACAGCTAGTAACCTTATATGGAGGATTTGTAGTGAAGCAAATGGAGGAATCTGCCTCAGCCAAGCTTGAAGTTAAATGATGTTTTAAAGGTTTTTCTGCCAGTGCTTGTCTTTCCATAGAGGAACTGACCAGCAAAAATTGTTTGGGTAACTGATCATCATAAAAATAGGAAAGCTGAAGATCCTTTTTTTTTCTGGATAGAATGATGTAAGTAGAATTCTGCAGGCGTCACTAAAGCAAAACCATCCTGAGGTGCTGAGCATAGATTTAGAGCTAATTAAGGTCCCTGAGGCACTTGATTGCCATCAGCATAGAGAGCCTCCTACCCTATATAGACTGATCCTTTGCTGACCTACATAGGAAGATGCAACAAGTGTCTACAGTATGGTTGTTTCTCTTGAAAAAGGTGCAGGATAATTTGGGGTTAAACGACTTGGGGTGTAACCACTAGCACTTGAAGATGAGGCTTATTATTATTAAAACAAGGGGCCCAGTGGGTTTTAGTAGATTGGTCAGAATCTAAAAATGGCTTCTTTGATATGCAGTAGTGATATCCAGTTAGACTTCACCACTTAAGATAGAGTATGATATAGTGCTTATTTTTATATGCCAAAAATGAAGCAGTGATGGCATAACTTAAGTTAGATGATTTCCTGTAACCAACGTTTGAGCCTCAAGGTAGAAATGGTGAGTTTACTCAGTTACAGTTTCTCTCTATTTTTGGCTTATACCCTTAAAAGTTTGCTTTTGGTTGATTAAGTTAGTTCACTCCTGAATTCTGAAAGCAAGGAAGTCTTGGCGTCATTCCAATTCTGGCAATGCATGAATGAGGTATTATAATGTCTTGAGCTACACAACTAAGGTAGTTAGGTAGGTACTTGAGCCATTAGGTGTCAGTAGCTTCTTCCGTTGCACTTTCATAACAAAATAGGAATGAGAAGATACTCTCTTCTCCTGGGACAGACTTCTCTTTAGATGACGGCTTGAATGTGCCACTGGGAGGTTAGTAGTCAAATGACGTAAATTAACACTAGGGGTGCGTTTTCACCTGAAGAGGAACTGCTATTTATAATAGATACGTGAGTGTGGAGAGCATACATCTGACTTTGCAAGTCGTTAATATTGTAACAGATCAGGAGGCACCTGATTCGTGCATTGACTCAGATTGGGTGGAAGTCAATCCAAATGTCCCCTGGTTCAATGGGCATCAAATTTAGTAAGTTTGGAGCCAGGAAAACTGCCATTCTGAATCTGAATCACCTCCACAAAATGACAATGGGCTTACATGAGGCATGGATGGTGATCCGGTGGGATGGCAATTCTTCATTAATGATGTGGTGGTTGGGGTTTGTAGGAGTTTAAAAAAATGAAAAGCTTATTTTGATGTTTGTAATGGATTATTTAAGGGAAGATGCTGCAGACCTGAAGGGAAGTTGTGTCTTCTATGAGGAAATAATGAATAAAGGATTTTGCTAAGCTCAAAATTAATTAAAATTATTTTAGTAAATAAGATGGATCAAATCCAAGTCATGAGCTCTGCCAGTGAGCTCAGTATGGCATTGGCGTCGTTCTCAGCCCTTTCCTGGTCCCAGACCCTGCTACTTATGTGCAGTGTCATGGGAACAGTAATCTATAAATATGTGGCAATAATGAGACATGGCAGTCAGGTTCAGGGATAGGCCTCTGCCAGCCTGTACCTAGTATGGTCAGTAACTTGGCTCTTACTGCCCAATTCATATGTTGCATATTGGCGTGAACCCACCCGTTACATTAGACACAACTCTAATACTTTCTTGTCAGCTTTGTGGGGCCCCAAGAAGAGGAGGTGGTCCCAGGCGGGGAGGAATGGTACCACCATGTGTTGACGGTGGTGATGGTGAGCTTCTTGCTTACATTAGTGATAAGAGAAGTGATCTGAGTGTGTGGTTTGAGGCCTGCAAGGAGGGAGGAATGCCAAGGGGGTCCTGTATCCTCAAAAGGATGAGCAGCTTTGCCTATGGAGGCCTTAGAGAAGATTTACCAAGTGGTGTCACAGATTCATCTTCAGGCGCGGTTGGCTCAAGCAATGGGTGGAGAGACCCCTTTCTTGTTGCAGATCATGCAGATCGTGGATGCACTACCTCCAGAACTTTCTGGGTGGGTGCAATAGTTGGTTGAGGAGCAAGGACGCCTGCCAGGATCCATGGATGAGTGTGTGGACTGGATCGACTGGGAAGCTTGTCTGGATGAGGTGCAGGATGAGGCGTGGTCAGCTCTGGTAACCATAGGACAGGGCTGAGGTTTGGTGGAGGAATATGGGCAGATTTTCCAGCCATTGGCAAAAGCAGCGAGAGTCTCAGATTTGCAATCATCACAAATGTTCAGACAAGGGCTGCAGGCAGACATGTTGGCCACTATGGCGGCTGCTAAAGTTCAGGGTTTGTTGGTGGAGAAGATTGCTTTGACAATGCAGGTGGAAAAGCAATTGGCGTTGGCATGGAACCTGAGAGAGGATTTGATGTCCCCAGGAAGGGTCCAGTCACCCACATTGCTAACAGAGGACGAGGAGGCTGGCAGGGTTCTCCACAAAATTTCAGGAATATCCATGGGGGATCCCATCAGGGTAGCGGTGAGGAGTTGGGAAGAGCAGGTCTGGGACCCAGGCAGAGCTATAGTCCCTGACCTACTTTGCCCGCAAATTTGAAATCCAAAAATGCTTCTAAAATTAAACCTTCTTCTTCACTTTATCTCAGGTTGTTTATTCCAGTCGAGCTATACTAGCATGGCTGGACTGAGAAGGTGTTGGCCCTGGTGGATACAGGGGCTGAGGAGAATTATATGGAGTTTGCCTCAGCAGAACGTTTGCAGTTGGAAATGTGAAGGGGCTGGAGGTGGTGTTTGCGACATATCAAGGAGAGCCCTATTGTGGGTTCTGGAGCCCTTAGTTGTCATTTGGCAGAACCCTTTTTGGTTGAAAGAGGGTTTCTGTGTGATTTGGAATCTGGCCCACCCTGTGGTGCTGGGGATGCAATGGTGGCATCGCTTCCAGCCACAGATTGATGTGTTGCATAAAACAACTACATTATTGCCCCATATTGGTCCTCGGATGACATGGAAGATGGAGGTTGGGGCGACATCCCAAGTGGATGCAGAAGCTTAGGGGGAATGCAGGAGTTAGAGCTCTCACCTGAATACAGTGACTTTGTGGATGTGTTCAGTCCCATTGGAAGTCCACCTTTTTCCCTATGGGTTCATTTGCATTCTTGTTTCAGTTCAAGGAGGGTTTAGACCTCCCCAAGGGATGTCCAGTCTATCCTCTAGATGAATGGGCCAGGGAAGCTTTAGAGAGCCATGTGGAGTCCATGCTAGACAAGGGTTTGATCAAGCCCTCCAGGTCTCCGGTGGTATCTCCTGTGCTGTTAGTACCAAAGGCAAGTGGTGACTTACGCCCATGTGTGGATTTTCTGATGTCTAAACGCAGTCATGGAGCCAGATCCATATCCAATGCCACTTTTGAAGGATATTTTTCCAATGGTTAATGGATGCATGATGTTTACAAAGCTTGACCTGGTGGATGTGTTTAATCAGATTCCAGTGAGGCTGGAGCATCAGCAATACACGGCGTTCAAGTGCCACCTAGGGGTGTACCAATATTGTGTGATGCCATTTGGGCTGAGGAATGCTCCAGCAGTGTTCCAAAGGATGATTGAACATGTCCATGGGGGGATGATCAGACATTGCTGTGCCGCTTATATGGACAATATCCTAGTGTTCTCACGGCCCCAAGAATAGCACATTCAAGATGTTCAGGAATTTTTGGGGGTGATAAGCCAAATGGGTTGAAGTTGAAGCCCTCAAGTGTGAGTTCAACCAGAGTTTGGTGACATTTATCAGCAACATGGTATTCCAGAATGGATTGGGGGTGTGTCCAGATAAGCTCTGAGCAGTTTGGGCATGGAAGGCTCCCATGGATCAGATGGGGGTGCAAAGTTTTTTTTGGATACCTTGAACTTCCTTCGCTGGTTTGTGAAAAATCTTTCCCAGATGGCCTTACCGCTCACACGTTTTACCCAGGACGTTCCATTTGTATGAGTAAAGGAGGAAGAGCGAGAATTTGAATTACTAAAGGATAAGTTACTTAATGCCCCAGTGCTGGCCCATCCAGATCCAATGAAACCTTTATTGG
Source organism: Massospora cicadina (assembly GCA_022478985.1). Taxonomy (NCBI): domain Eukaryota; kingdom Fungi; phylum Entomophthoromycota; class Entomophthoromycetes; order Entomophthorales; family Entomophthoraceae; genus Massospora; species Massospora cicadina. The sequence continues at coordinate 73,846 of JAKSZP010004230.1, read as the reverse complement.
TTGAGACAGACGCCTCAAATTATGCTGTGGGGGCGGTATTGCTTCAGGAGGGGGAGGATGGGTTGGAGCATCCCATGTGCTACTACAGCTGTAAGCTGCTCCTCGCGGAAACAAACTACCCAATATATGATAAAGAACTGCTGGCGGTGATAGCAGCCTTTCATAAATGACAACATCACCTGCTCTATGCCCAGCATCCTTTTGTGATTTGAACAGACCACAAAGCCTTAGAGTACTACTACCAACCCCAAAGATGAACCAGCGACAAGCCAGATGGCATGTGGAGCTGGTCTGCTATGATTTCTGGGTGGAGTACCAGCCTGGAGCTTCAAATGTCCTGGTGGATTGGTTGAGTCAAGATGGAGCTTTTGTGTATGAGAAGGGGGAATTGGAGGAGTTCAACACTGCAATGATGCTTCATCCAGATCAGTTCGCAATGGTCAAAGATGGGGGGAGTGAATTGGGGGAGGAAGTTCACCGGAAGCAGAGGAGCGCGGAGTTCACACAAAGGCTGAAATCCAATATGATGGAGGGTTGGCTGCACTGTACCACGCGGATTTCATGTAGAGGGTTGGGGTGCTATACCACAAGTCACGTGTATGGGTACCCAACCCATCATTATGATGGAAGGTAATCTGGGCTTCCCATGACCATCCGCTAGTGGGTCACCTAGGAGTGGGGAAGACGATGGAGTTGGTACACCAGGAGTATTCATGTCTGGGCCTTCATAAGGATGTCCAGAAGTATGTGCGGGAGTGTTTGGTATGTGCAAAGTCAAAGCCATCAAGAAAACTGCCATTGGGTAAGTTGAATCTTTTGTCTATACTGCAAATCCCTTGGAGTTCAATCAGCGTCAATTTTATAGTAGGAAAACTGGGGGTGCAGGGGAAGGATGCGATTATGATGGTCATGGATAGACTTACCAAAAACGCTAAATTCTTCCCATGCACTGGAAGTTTTTCAGCAAAGGATGCGGCAAGAGTTTTCATTTGATGAGGTTTTTTCCCGTCATGGCTTACCTGAGGAGATTATTTTGTATTGTGGCCCACAATTCATCTCAAAATTCTGGTCAAGTCTACTGGGAAGTTTGGAAATCAGACCAGGTCAGTTCTCAGTGTACCATCCACAATCTGATGGTCAAACAAAGAGGGTGAGCCAGATACTTGAACAGTATCTGCAGTGTTACATGTCCAATTGACAGGATGATTGGGTATCATGGGTCTAGATGGCCCAGTTCACGTACAATAACCACTCTCAATCCTCATCAGGAACGTCACCATTTTTCATAAACCATGGACTCAACCCAAAGTCAAATGGGGGATCTATGAGTGCCATATGTCAGGGGGCAGATGAAATGATTTGTACCATGCTGGAAACCAGAAAGATGCTATGGGGGAACTTGGAGCAGGTGGTAGCTCAGCAGAAGCAGCAGGCTGATTGGCTAAGGGTGCCAGATCCATTGTTTGAACCTGGGGACTGGGTTCTGGTATCAGCCAAGAACTATGCCATCCCTGTAAAGAGTTGTAAGCTAGGTCCAAAATTTCTGGGCCTGTACCAGAGCATCAGAGCTATCAATCAGGTCACTTTTGAGTTGAGTTTACCAGTGGGTTCCAGAGCCCACCCAGTAATTCACGCTTCCCAGCTGCAGGCTTTTGGGGGTGAGGGGCTCAAGCATCCCAGTCCACTGAATCCTAGAGAAGGGGAGATCCCAGAATATGAGGTGGAATGGATACTGGACGCCAAGTGGTTGAGAGGCCAACAGTGGTTGTTGGTGAAGTGGAAGGGCTATCTGGTAGAGGAGTCAATGTGGCAGATGATGGAGGACTGTGCGCGGTGCCCAGAGAAGGTCTGGGAATTCTGGTCTTCACAGGGGGGTGTTGTAATGGATCAGAAGGCACCTGATCTGTGCATTGACTTGGATCAGGTGGAAGTCAATCTGAATGTGGCCCTGGTTTTTTGGGCATCAAATTTAGTAAGTTCAGAGCCAGGCGAAATCACCATTCTGAATCTGAATCACCTCCACGAAATGATGATGGGCTTACATGAGGCATGGATGGTGATCCGGTGGGATGGAAATTTTTCACTAATGATGTGGTGGTTGGGGTTTGTAGGAGTTTAAAAAAATGAAAAGCTTATTTGATGTTTGCAAAGGATTATTTAAGGGAAGACGCTGCAGCCCTGAAGGGCAGTTGTGTCTTATATGAGAGATTATTGAATAAATGATTTTTTAAGCTCAAAATTTACAAAAATTTTTTAGTAAATAAGATGGATCAAATCCAAGTCATAAGCTCTGCCAGTGAGCTCAGTATGGCATTGGCGTCGTTCTAAGCCCTTTCCTGGTCCCAGACCCTGCTATCTATATGCAGTGTCATGGGAACAGTAATATGTAAATATGTGGCAATGATGAGACATGGCAGTCAGGTTCAGGGATAGGCCTCTGCCAGTTTGTACCTAGTATGTTCAGTAACTTGGCTCTTACTGCCTAATTCATTTGTTGCATATTGGCACAAACCCGCCCATTACAAATATCTTCAATTATCGAATCTACCTGATCATGGGCGGCATAAAAGGCCATTTTGGTGGCAACTAGTAGAGTTAACTGCCAAATTTCTTTTTTAGCTTGGTAGTTGCATCACAGAGTTCAAGTTGGCGTTGCTCAATGGCAAAATTTCTTTGTTCAATTCCACATATCATAGTGGATAACCTCGCCACAAAGTTAAAGCATTCCTGATCCATTGAGGGATCTAATCCCAAATTTTTATTGCTCATCATAAAAATAGTTGTACCGGGACATTAGGGTAACCTGGCAGGGAGCACCAGTTTCGTTGAGATTAAGGGGTTTAGACCATTTTTCCCTTTATTTTTGAGGCCAAAAACCCAATGTTCCTGGGTGCTGAATTAATAATATATGCTTTCCTTGACCAGAAAGTCTTTTCTCAGGCTAACAATCTTGGAGTCATAAATTCAACCCATTATTTATTCCTTTTTTAAATAGAGGAAGGCTGATTTAACTTATAAATTGGTAAAAAGAGAGTAAAGTTTATTGCTTAGAGTCATCGCTATATGAGATTTTTTTTCTCATTCAATCTCTATGTGTATCAGGCTAAGATCTATTTTTTACCAATCAGGAATTTGGAGGGAGTTCATTATCATGATCATTTTGGATTTCCTTGCTGCATGGATTAAGTTTATACCAAAATATTAAGAGGGTTTTGGGCAAGTAAATTTGACTGCATTAGTCAGGGATTATCCCTGATATCAAGAGGGCTTGAAGTTCGTTGGGGTTTGTCCCTAATAATGGTTTCAATTATTTGACAGTTTGGGTTCAATTCTCATCATCTGACTCATCTGAATCTCCAATTTGGGTAGAAATCCCAACAGGTACCCTAATATAATTCATTATGATAATGGTCAAAACTTTTGATCATCACTGGTGAATGATTTAAACAAACTGATTTAATCCACCCAGGATTTTTCACTCCATATTATCCTGTAATCAATGGAATGATAGAGCGGGAAAATAATACCCTAACTTCCACTCTCTGGAAAAATGGCTATGACTGACCCTCTTCACTGGAATCAACATTTACCTAGTGCAATTCTGGCCCACAGAATAAGCTAACATCATATAATTAAGATGTTGCCCTTTCAGGATTTGTATGGAAGAAATACTCAGTTACCTTTGAAAGTTCAGGCTATGTTAGATCAAGCATTACCTGACGTATCTGAAGTTACTATGCAAAGCTTTGAAATGAGATATTCTGACTATGGGCTCTAGCTTCCAAGAGATTATTGCTACCGGTAATAGAGATACTAATCAATTTAATGACAAGCATGATCCCCTACACACCTTCCAGCCAGGTGATCTAGTCCATTTCTACTATCATTGGCCTGGAGGTTGTGATAAAAAATTGGGCTCCAACTGTTTGGGGCCCTACTCTTTCATTTATAAGCAGGGCAACAAAACACTCTAATGTAGAGATTGCTCAGAGTACCATAGTAAACTGCATACATAGTTGCTTTCTCTGTCCGTTTCTCCCTACACCAAAATCTAGAGGGTGGCGTTATTTAGATTCCTACCCAAATTGGGGATTTGGATGCGTTGGCCAAAGGGAATTGAGATCATCTGACAAAATAGCCCAAACCTTTAACGGGGGTGATCCCCTGACAAAAATTGCAGCCTTTTAACATCAGGAAACAACCCCAACTTATATAGTCAACTATTGTCCCCTAAAGCTTCTTTATCTCAGGGTTCAAACCCAATCTATGTGGTGATCAAATACTGTTTGAATAAGATGACCAGCCTGCTGCAGAATCCCCAATTGGTAACAAGTATAAATAGTAGCTCGGAATGCTGGAGATTTACCAAGAAAACATCCCTGATCTCTCATATTATAATGATTCTAAGATATATACAGACTATGCTCTTTTTGCCTTAAAATTTGGCGTTCCTCTAAAATCATTTAGAAAACATTTTTTAGACTTTATCATCTAAGGCATTGTAGTATTAGTGAAGACTTTTTGGCTAAGAAAAATAACACTTATAATCCAACACCCAGGAACTTCTGGTATCAGCTTCAAAATGATAAGGGATACTTCATATCGACCCCCATGGTCTCAACACCAACTGTGGCTCTTGTGACTCTTGAAGATGTATGGGTATCTTTCTCTTTTTATTCAATTGAGTTTCCATGATTAATTTGCTTCCTAATTTGGTAATATGCTCATTATTCAAAGTAGTACAAATGAAAATCTCTTTAGACATGGTTTAAATATGTTCAAAAGCAACAGAGGAACCCAAAGGTATATTAGGGCGTCTCTCTTGGTGGCGTTATTTGCAACGGTAAGATTTACTCTTTTTGATCAGTATTTAAACTGGTGCATCCTCTTCATCATTCTTTGAGCTGCTAAAACTGTTGCGCAGTCAGTGGGTATATAAAGGCCTCTGTTATCAGGTTTTTAGACCAATTAAAGTTTATAAAAAGGAGGGACCATCTAGTACTAAAAAAAAAAAAAAAGTTTATAAAAGGGGCTTCATAATAGTGTAAAATTATTTTGATCATTGGAAGTGTTAAGAGATTTCTAATCATATCTATGGCCAGCTTAATATCAGTACTAATGTAAGTTTTATATAAATTGTGGTTTTCTGATGGACTCCAAAGAGCAAAATATTATCCCATTTTGTTGATACTTTCTAACTACCTACTTCAGTAAAACCCTAATCAAGGCCAAAAAAAACTATTTCATCACCATTAAAAGTGACATCTATGCTCCTCACTATCAATAAATTTAGCCTTACCTATATGTAACTCTTTTCACAATTGTCATGAATCATGGCTCCCTCAAGTAGTTGCACCAAATGAAGTATCATGATGGGATACTTAAGAGATAGGCGCTGCATTTACTAAATTATGACTACAATAGTTCATTAGTATACGTCTATTTACTAGAACACAGACAGATTTTATGCATGCCAGTATAAACCATGTTGGTTCCCAAGGAAGAGGCATGTATGATTTAGTTGGCTGGCCCAACAGATGGCAACTGGTTACACCAGAGACTAGAGCTGAATATCAATCCTATGACAATGGATACTTAGACGAAAATTGGATGCCTTATAAGCTAATTGATGGGTAATGGTTGCCTTATGTGTGGCTTCTTCTCAAAAAGAAATACTATATAAGGGCACTCCAGCATAGGTCATGAGGCCGTCAAGAAAGTTTATGAATAGTAAAGGAGCAATTTTTGGGCCCAAATTTTTTAAACTATCAATTAGTTATTAGAGGCATATGTGACCTGTAGAACTTAAAACTATCCTAGCCATTAGCACCAGCATCAATTAAAGTTCCATTGGCACCTTTTTGCATTGTCAGAGTTGAAGCAGTTGGTCCCCTTTCCACTGATCTTTATGGCCATCAATATCCTTATTGCTATCAACCACTTGACCCAGAGGGCTGAGGCTATATATGTACTAGTGGCTACCACAGATGCTATGATCTTATTATTTTTTATTCCACTTTTACCCAACATGGATGCCCTAGGATCTCTCGTTTTGATAACAATATTGGCTTCACCATTTCATTAAAGCCTAATAGTTGATTTTTTGGTTGCCAGGAGATGACTTGTTCAGAGATTCTAGCTTTCTTTAATTTTTATAGCAACAAAATGGATTCTGTAAGGCGATTGTAAAGCACTTTAAAACATAAGATACATCAATTGGTAACTATTCTGGTTCACAACCACTTTGGTTATTTTTTTTAGTACTAGATGGTCCCAACCCAAGGGGGATTCATCGATGTACCACTTTGTTTATTGTTGGGAATATGTGAAGGAATGTAAAAGTAAAAACTACAGTAAAATACTGGGGATAATCTGGACTAACTATATTAGTTTAAAAATTTTCAATATTATAGAATATAGGGGAGACTTGTGGAGTAGAAAGAGTCTTGTTCTCCTCATTCAATATCTTCAATTTGCATCCAGCAGAAGGGTCAAGCGGTGGTTGTCTTTATATGTCAAAGAATGCATTTTTGTGATCTCAATTTTCTTGTGCTTCAGGATTGTGACTCTGGGATTTTAGATTGGTTTTTCCCAGGTTGTCAATATAATTTCCAGTTAAATTTGTACCTTGTGTCAATTCTTGATTCTCTTTTTTTTACCTGCCCATTTGGGGAATTGATATAGCATAATTAAAATGTACTTGTGTCAATAAGTCTCAATCCTGGCGGAGCATTCAGACTTCTCATTTTCTAATCTTCAATAAGCTTTGATCATTCTTCGTTATAAATACTGACAGTGACCCTTAAGATCCTGTCAGAGGGGAACATAGGCCTCAAAAACTTAGTATGAACCTTTATACCTACTATGCCTTGGATGACCTATGCAATGAGACTTGGAACCGGCCTTATATAACAAGTGATATGAGCCTGGCCAAGAGGTGTCAAAACTGTTGGGCCATCCATGAGGGAGATAGAGATTAAATTAGAAAAGATCTCATTTTAAATATATGTAGGTTAGTCAGTGGGCATTGAATCACGCAGTCTCCTTTGTAGTGGTTGTGACATTCCCTTGGATGGCAAGCGTTTTTAACCTGATAATTTAATTGTTTGTGCTCTCATGGTCAATTTGGCAGTTTTTGGAGTTAAAGGTTCTACCAGTGGTTGAACAAAGATAAGTAATAGTTGGTATCTTCCATAAGAGCATGGAACAGTGACAACTTAGTTACATAATGACAACTTATCCATTAGGCTAGCAAAGAGGATGGTAGATAATAATTCCACTGTATAGTATTGGTAACAACCATCTTCAAAAAACAGATACTAGTGTACAGTTCACACATTCTACTGTTTTATTAGTTGAAAGATCATAGAGGACATTGAAGTGTTGGCTGTCACTGTATAGTGACTTCAGCTCTTGAACAATTTGTAAGTATACATTAAAACTTGTTAGAAAGTAGGACCCTCATTCATCAGTCTTTTATATATAAATGGAGTGGAAAAAGAATAATGTCATAGCCTTTGCAATGGCGGAAGAGAAAGAGATATCCTTAACCCACTTGGTTTGTGGTTGATGGTGAGTGGAATGTAGTGCTTACCATGGAGACCCGTGTATAAAGTCCACTACATCCACACTGACCATACTAAATGGTGGCATGAGAGCCACAACTATAAGCTGATAGTGAAGAATTGGATTATCCTGCATCCTGCAGATTAAAGAAGTTTCTTATTCTTAATGTCTGAAATTATACACAGTCCTATAAAAATGTTTTTTCAGCCCTTAAAATGCCTTATTGACTCCTCCATGTCCCATGTTGGTGTGGTCTCTAAGATCAACTTTAATTTTATAAAAATGGTTACATTTAAGACCACACTTTTCCATCAATACATATATATATCATCTCATCTTTGATTTAGGTGTCCTTCTTCATAGAGTGCAACTTTTTTAATCTCTGGGGTCTTCAACTTCCAACTGTCCAACTGGCCAATCAGATTAATAGTTAATACACCTTGGGTACAAACACAGTAAGGTCAGCATCCTCAATAACCCATCCAATTCAGATGGGTAGTACCAGTACTATGAGCAAAAGAAAAATCATAACTCTGTAACCATAGTGTTCATCTACCCACCCTACCATCTGGATTTTTCATCTGTTGGATCCATCTGAGAGAATCACGATGGGTAACAATAGTGTAATAATTTCAGTATACATAAAGTAGAAAAGGCTTAATAGCAAGGATCACAGCCAAGTATTTTTGTCTTGTAATTCTGTAGTATCTCTTGGCCTATGAAATGATTTTGTGAAATAGGCCCATAGTTGGTCTACTTGCTAATTGTAAAACTGGGCTATAATGTACACACAGACATATCGCTGAAGTTGGTAGTTAGCAAAAAGGTTTGTTCAAAATTTGGGAGCAGGAGGACAGGATAGGTTATTAAATCAGTTCTATGAATATTGAATAACTTATATTGTTCAGAATTTTTTTGAAAGGAACGCTCTTAGAGATCAGGTAGACTAACGGTTATACAAGGTCAGAAATCTAGGGTATGTAAAGTTTGTATTATCCAATATCCTGAGGAACAATTGAATGTCTCAAAGGCTTTTGGGGTAAAGAGTTTTTGTTTGTAAAAATTTGTCTGAAAGGGTTTAAATCCCTTTCTGGGTAACTTTAGGCTTAAGGAAGTCCATCTTAAATTAAAAAAGAACATTAAGAAAGCTTGAGCTTAAGAGAATCCTATCTTGGCTGAAAATCTTTGATGGAGATGCTCTAGATGTTCATTAAAGGTCTTGGATAATATCTTTAGCTTGTCAAGGTAAAATAACATGCACAATAACTTCAAGTTAAACAGCAGTCTGTCCATAGCTCGTTGAAAGGGACCTGGGGCATTTTAATAGCCCTGGTAATATCTGGGTTGTCTCAAACAATCCTTTGTTTGCAATTGGAGTGCATTTGGATTGATCCTTGGAGGCTAGCTTGATCTGCCAATACCCAATGGCAAGATCAATTACTAAAATATAATTAGCTCCAACTATAAGATGTAGCTAGTCAATATTCTTAGGTAATGAATAACTGTCCTTATGGTCTTATAATTAATCTTGCAGTAATTCATGACAGTTTGGTAGCTTCCATACTTCTTGCAAACAAGTAAGAGTGGCAATGCCTATGAAATTTTGGAATGATACAGTAGTCCCAATGCTAGCAATTTCTTGTGTTCTATAACACCTTGAGCTTATTCTACTTTGTCTTCCTTTATGACCATGATCAGATGGGGGAAGCATCCATTGTTTCTATATTGTGTAAGACCTCTTTCATCTTACCTAAATTTGGTCTTGGAGTTAGGGACAAATTATGTATTCCTACAGTAACTCATCAACTTTCTTTTTTTGTTATAAAAATTTAAATTAAGTTCAACCAAAGTTGCAACTAATTGCACCTTGGGAGTTTTCTCTATACTGACGATGTGGAGGCTCTGAAACCCTCAACCACCAAAATTATCAATGGGAAGTAACCTTACACATGCTATAGGGTTTGGGTCCCTCCAAATATGACAAAAGTTGTCAAATTAGATGGTATAACAGAGATAGCATGGAATATGAAGGGTCTTGAACTCCCAGAAAAGTTAAGTAAGATCTCATTCACCAATGATCTATTATAACCTCAAATTTTTAAAAGGCTTCTAGGGGGATGTTCACATGCACATAGTGTCAACTACAATTTGGGACTTTATAGGAATTATTTTTTACTCTGTAAATATATAGGCATAAATTATACTCTATCAATTACATGCGGTGACAATTAGATGTGGGTTATCTGGAAATGATATTCAATCTGTTTGATTTTGTCATCTATCTCAAGTAAGCAGGTGAGAGTTTTTAAAGTTTCTTGCAGTCCTTGTTAGTGTTAGATACTAGGGGTATTTGTGCCACAAGTAAGGACAAGAATTCTTCAGCATAGTGAATGAAAGTACCATACTCTTGGAGAAACTAATTTCCTAAAAGTGATTATATAGCTAGGATCATCAAAGGTTACCAATAAAGAAAAAGGTATTTTACTGCTCCTGAGTGGAAGCACATATTAGGCCCCAGTAGACCTCATATGTTGAAGGCCAGTGGTTCCATACTCCATTTTAGTGCAATAAATCATGAGCAATATTGCTTTTCTTTATAAGCCTCAAATAATCTTCACTAAGGGCTCACTTTTAATATTTTCATGAACGGAATTTTTTACTTTAACAACAAGTGAGTAAACAGCCTGTCAAACTGGGGTGGCAAAGTGAGGAACAGGGTAACTTGGTGGAAGAAAAATAAGAGTTATAAAGTTTTTAATTAACAGAATTAGATAGCTAGTACACCCAGGTATACTCAGAGACAATCTTTTTTCAGGGAAAAATTTAGCTAGAGGCATAGTAATAAATAATCAGAATAAAGAGCCTCATTCCCCATTCTGACCACTCTTTTTCAAACAGTGCAAGTTCCACCTCCTCTGCGCATTATTTATACTATTGTTCCATGGTGTGATGATGACCTTTACATAGGATAAAAATAGTATGTTCTTGTCCTTCGCTTCAATGGCATCTACAGAAGTCTGGTGGGATGCTTTTGAATAATAAGAAATTAATATAATATAGCTGAAGGACTTTTGTTCATAGTCTCTTTAATTTTAGGATACATGTAAAAGTTTGTATCTGCCTAACTGTATGAGATAAACGTCAGTCCAGGGCTTGAGGGCAGAAATGAAAGCAGTAATGGCGTAGTCTAGAGAAACACAACTAGTAATGACCAATTGGTTTTGCGCCAACATAGAATCATCTATATAAATTTGCAGGACTTTTTCTCTTGTCAAGTCAGTTTTGACATGAGGCATGCTTCTAGTTTTAGAAAGTGTTATCACTCTAAAACTCCTTGATTAAGGCGGAATTGATTTGTGCCCAGGTTTGACTATCCTGTAGGTGAGATATCATAATCTCTCTGGCTTTTTTACATATGCAGAAATAGATGTGCTTCACTTTGGGTTGTAATGTCCTCTATTGCACTTTTTAAGCATTCAAGAACAATAAAATGCTCCCTTAACCAGGTATGAACCTCCTTTTAAAACTGGGGTCAAAGGTGGAGCTGGAAGGGGCAGAAAGAGTGTTTAAACTTATCGTGGTACTATGTTTTGGCTCAGAGGAAACTGTCTCTGAATAATCACAGAGAGGTGTTTGTCCAGTTATCTTCTTTGTTTCTCCATATCATTTTATAGTTTATTACAGAATCAGTAAAGGGCGGATTTACTGGCTTTCTGTTCCATCTGAAATGTTATAGCTGAAATCTTAGCTCCAAAATTTTTGGCTCAGTTTCTAAGGTTAGTATCATTTTAGTCTATCTAGTCATGAAAATACCAAAGAGTTTGGTGAATGCATGCATTCTTAGATCTTTTCATCTAACGCCTCTAAGATAATGTTGGGAATAATTTGGGTGGCCATTGGGGTGAAATCCGTATTCCTGGGCAATTTTCACCATTTGCTTATGTAAGGTTTCTATCTTTGCCAATATTTTGCTCTTCCTTGGTCTTCATAACCTTCATCACGTGGGATAGTATACCCAGGTGGAACTTCTACTATATCAGAGCTATGGGCCCTCTAGGCCCTTTGGGACCTTGGAGCCCATCAGAATCATCTGTTTTAGTAGCACCTTACATCCCTTGGGGCCCTTCAGGCCCACAAGGACCCTCAGATCTTTAAATTCCTAAGACTAGGAAGAGGTTCTGACATTGTGTTGCAGTCCTTCAATTCTCGCCTCTGCATAGTTTAGAAGTTACACTAGAGCTGAATCTAGAGCTTGGATTTGCCTGGCGAAATTGAAAGGAAGTTTCTATGTACACATTCATGTACTTCAGATACTACACCTTGTAATCAATGGGTAGGTTGTTTTTCATGTAGCTCAAAAATTCCTGAATCTGATATTGCAATTTGATCAAAATGCATTTTTAATGAGGATTCAATTGTACTGGATTGCCTTTTGGGTATCTTGGAAATATGCAGAAGTGACTATAAAAAATTAATAAGATAGAGTTATAATTATAATTTAACCCCAAACGACGCAACACCTCCTGAAGTTGAAGTCCTGCTATCTGGAGGAGATGATGATTGTACTATGAACAAACAGGAAATGTTAGGTTCACACCCTTAGGTAAAATTTAGTGGCCAGGATAGCAGAACCATGATAGCCTCTCATATAAAAAGATACTATCATAGCTCAGGAGTGGCTGGATTGGCCTTCAGGTAGGTAGATTCCATCCAGGAGATTCTAGATCATACCACTGAAGTTATCATATTGTAGGTCATGATGATTTTAGTCTGGAATAGAAAAGCTGAACTTAAAGATGGTCTGTAGCTCCAACCTCACAGGTTGTGTGGGTGGTATTTTTGGATATAGATGTGTTAATCCAGCTGTTGATGCTTCTTGTCCCATTAGAGATAAAAACTTTGCTAAGTATTTACCACATTTTTGAACATTATTTTCCCTAATAACAATTTGGTGCACCCTGTAGTGTACAATAATACCATATTAACCATTTTAGTAATACAAATAGTCGATTTTTAGTTGCTAAAGATGACATTTTAGGAGATTATAAATTCCTTTAGGATGGCACTTAGCGATAGAATGTTTTCTGTATGGTGATGGCAAAGCACATTTGTGACAGAGGCGTCCATTTAATGAAGACTTTAACTGATTTATGACCACTAATCCTTTCATCATGAATATGAAAATATAAAAATACACGTTAAATAAAAATATAGGGAAAGATTAATAACTACTTAAACAATTTGCAATACTTCAGTATATATATAAATTGTAAGGGAGCCTTGTGGCCTCAAGATTCTAGTCTCTTCAACTAAGATCCTAGCTTATCATCCAGTAGGAAGGTCAAGCGGCGCTCATCTTTTTATGTCAAATCTTGGATTGTTGTGATTTTCTTTTTTTTTTTAGTACTAGATGGTCCCAACCCAAGGGGGGATTCATCGATGTGATTGTTGTGATTTTCAAAGTTCTGGCATATTGGTATTGCAACTCTTAGAATGATGTGATTTTGCCCAGGTCATCAATTTATGGCCCTGTGCAAATCAGTCCTCATGATAATCTTCAATTCTATATTTAGATCTTCAGTTGATGGTATTAATCTGTAATGAAATTACTCATCTTTGTCAGGGTGTCTAAGTACTGGAGGATACGTTTGAACTGCTCATTTTTCTGATCATTAAATTTGGATTATTCTTCATCACAAACACTAAATATGGATTAGACAAAAAGACACAAGTAGTATAAGAGCTAAATTCTCTTTTTGATATTGTTTAATATTTCACTGCAACTTATAGTCCTTCAACTAGTGTTATTGATAAAATAAGTGATGGAACTCTCGATTTTATTCTCTGAAAGATGACTGCCACTGAACCCATGCAATGGAGTCATTATCTTCCCTCCGCTTTACTACCACACTGAATAAGCTAGCTTAAAGTGAGCAAATGGCTCATTTTCAGGCCCTCCATTGGAGAGACCCATGATTATTTTATCAGTTTGCAAACTTTGTTGTATGCCACAGATTCTGAAGGAGCTGGATTGACTTTGAGGATTTTTGCTGACAAAACTTTTTAGGTTGTAAACTTTTTCCAACAAAATAATTACCTCTTTTACTTCAAATGAAACTATTCAGCCTAACACTCATTGGCAGGCCTTACCCATATTTAATTGGATATCATATTTTTTTATCATCATTGCCCTGATAAGTGACCTAACAAACTTGACACCTTGTTGTTGGCCCATATCACGTCCTATATAGAGTGGGTCTGAATATTTCACGGTGGATTTTCACATGGTAACATAGTCAACCAAGCTCATAGTATAATTCTTCTATCTTCTATCCTGTACAACAGTTTTTTGAGTGGGTCACTATCAGGGTCACTAATGATAAATTAATAAGCACCTCATAAAAGAATCAAACAGTGAATGAATTAAACGCCCTTCTCAAGAAAAAGTCTTGATGAGTTGACTGTCACACCACCTAGTGGATTGACAATATCTTCAGATGGAAAGAATAGTTATAAGGAGATTTGAGAATTAATAAAGGAACTGATTGACCAGTCCCTGAAAGATGATCCAGTTGAAACTGCATCTCAAAGTTCAGAGCCTCAACCTGGAAGTCTCAGGACAATGAGGTCACAACTATCCATACATTGATGGACAACAAAGATGACTTTTTGACCCTCCTATTGGATTAAAAGTAAGATCTTCACTGAGGAGGATGAAGACGCTCCCTACGCCATAGGGCTCCTACTTATCCCATATTTATAGATAATTTTTAACCAAAAAAGGTTTCCAAATATATCTAATATCTTTATTAGCGTAATCTCAAATGTTTAATCATAGTTTCATGATGTCAATGCATACTGCTTTGTGACTCTATAGAGTTTCCATTGAATAACCTTTTAGAGCTAAAGTACATATAATCACCAATTAGAATCTATTTTAGCCACTAAGAGCCATTATGAGGAAAACTAAAACATTTAAAAGAACTTTTCCAAGAAACCAATAACTTGAGTTTCAGCTTCACTATAGCAGTGGATCAAAAAATAATTTTGCTCAATTTTTAGTAAAAATGTATCTTCAGTTTTTGATGCACATCAGCTTACTTATGAAACCAGATAGCTAGTTGAAGGTAAAAAGGAAGTCCTTATTAATAACAAAGCCACTTACAAGACAGAGTCTAGTCATAAGGGACATCAAAATGTGACATCCTGGATGGAAAACTGCTTATGTTAAACAGAGTTTTACTGATAAAAAAATGAGAGAGCTGAAGGGTGGAAGGTGAGTTGATAAGGGTGTATGGCCACCAACCTGAAGGTTGCAGGTTTGATTCCCACCCTTTGCACATCGATCAGGGTGCCAGCCAAAGGAAGTTTTTGGTGTTTGTAGGTTTAACAACACGAAAACCTTACCCATGACTTAACCAGAAAAATTTGAGTCCCAATATGGAGGTGGAAAACTTTCTTTGATGGAGTTGACCCTGTTCAGGTTTCATGTCATTTCTTTCTTTTGGTAATGCCTGTCCCCTGGTCAGCTTGCCTCAGTTAAATAAAAATAAAAAATGAAAGAGCTATCATAATTTAGAAGAAATTATTTAAAACAAACAAGATTAATGACACCAATTACTTACAAGTTTGATATTATGGAGAGTTGTACAAAGGTTAAAAAATGATGAATGAAAAAAAGTAAAATAAGTTGGGTAAGCCAATGGGATAGTTTAAAATCATATTTTCTTTTGCTTCAATTGGTTTATTGGCTATTTCAAGCTTATAAGTTTAATTTCACCAACTGTAGCTGTTCCACAATTTTTAGTATCAAATGTCAACAAGCTTGACGCCTGCTTCCCCTGTGTGTGGTGGTGATGCGCCACTTTCTGGTGTTTTTGGCTGATGCCAAAGCTAACCTGGGCTGGCACTGGTAGCCCCATAATCCCACTTGTTGCTTTGCCCCTCTCAAGACCTAGCCCACCACCTTATGCACTCCCAGGTGCTTTAAGCCTTTTGGTGCTACCCCAGAGCAACCTGTGGTTTGGCCTCAGGTTGAGTATGGGAAATTCCCCTATTTAAAAATAAAAATTACCAAATTAACTCAGATGGTGTTTAGACCCACTAGTTTTCTAGATTTTTCCCCCTCTAAGGGATACTTTAACCTTGGCTTCTCTAGTAAAGCCCAGGCCATGGCCATGGTGATTATTTCACTCATTTGATAGAATACATCCATATCATAACTCTCACTGAGTTGCTAAGGGGACACCACTCTGGTGGTCCACTTTAACAGATTTTCCAAACTTCTTTCCTTTAACTAGCTCTGCTATGAGCTCCTGGAAGGTTTAACCACTTACAATGCCAACCCTAGCCTGTAGTTTGTGGTTTCTAATGGGCCAGCCACCTCGCAGGTCCTCATGCCTTTATGGCAATCCTCCCCTTCCACTTGGATACCAACATTTCTATTCCCATCTTAATTGTGTTCTCCACCCCCACCCACTACTATGAACCCACTTGAAAAATGTCTGCACTATCTTCACTGTGTAATTTGGTTTAAACCATTTAATCAAAAATGTCATTCTCTCCTTGTTGCTGCAGCCTCCACTTCTTCTCTTGCCAGAAATTATCATAATTCTACCCTGGTAAATTTTTTTGCATGGGACTTAATAATTCCTTCATCACTCAAGCGGTGCAGGCACAGCTCCACTATAAAAGTAAAAACTTCTTGAACAATTTTAAAGCAATTGCAGCTCAGGTACTGGTTAAATTCCTTATTTAATGATTTTTGGGCCAGCCGCTCTTGCCTGATCTTATCTCCAATTTCTGGCCCCAGTTACCCAATTCCAATATATATAAATCTCATAAGTGTATCTATGAAGCTTAGCAAGCTTAAGCTATAAGCCCCAATTAATGACTTTACTTTTTAGTCTGCTTACAAATCTTTCTCCCCAGAAATACTTCTTCAATAACAAGGGCTTCCTGCATACAAGTCCACCACTAACTGGCCATTGAAGTGGTGGCTGCATCATCAACACTCTCCTAATCAAGCCCTCTACATGGCCATGGAGCCACTTATTAATGATAATTTTTGTCTCAAATTCCCAGTCAACTTCCTCAAAGAGCCAAAAATAGATTTGAGATCTTGTGTTTGATTCAAGCCGCTCAGTGCCAAGACAGCCAAATCATTGATGTTTTGTTCCAAGTGATTACAAACCTGCAAAAACTTAAAAACTTTTCTTGTGTTCAAAAGCTGTTAAATAACGCTAAAACCAACCTACTGAGTATTTTGAGCTTTTGCAAACTGTGCGTATTTTTAGAGAGCCTAATTAATCTTTCATCCACCTTATTTTAATTCTGCTAACGCCCACCACCCACATTATCTGCTCTCAACTATACTCTCAGGCCACGCTTTATAATGATCACCCCAACTCCCTTCTCATATGCTTTTGTTACTTTGGCTGCTGCCATGAAGCTAATTTAAAAGTCATCCATTTTAGTTTTACTTGTAACTAAAAGATAAAAAAGTAGCTGACTAATTCTTAGGTTGGACACAGAGTATTAAATGTCAATTGGGTAGTTGAACACCTTTGGAAACAGTGATGACAAATTTGTTTCAGGAATGAAGACAAATTACTATTTTTAGGAGCACTAATGATGCAACTGTCCCTTTCCATTTTCAGCAAAGTAGTTAAAACTATGGACTATCAGATTAATTCTAAATGGCTAAATCTTTAAAGCGCAACTCTGATGTTGAGATCATACCAGATGGTAAAGGATTAATTGAGACTAGTTTTAAGAATATTGTAAAAATGTCCACTATTTATCTGAATATTTTATAAATCATAACATTATAGATATAAGAGGAAACTATTTGTAAATTCTTTTCAAGTTTACTTCAAAATTTCTATGTTTGAGTGCAAGAATAAAGGAGAGTGATAGTATATGGGGATGAAATGCCAGTCACACCTTCTCTGTAAGTAGTTTTAACCCCACTCATGTATTTTCTTAAAGGCAAATAATATCTACCTCACTTCTTTTTACTTGAGAAAAAAGACAAGGGTAACTGATCCTTTCAATCCTTCCAAAATAGCAAAGATACAATAGATACTTAGAAGACTATATTATGTCTTTTTAAAATGCAAAGAGTTTAAATGGGGAATTTTGGTACATAACTATTTATTTGGCACCTCATTAAAAGCAGCAGTCATTTCAAATAAAATTACCTTAAGAAAATACATTGTAGTGGATAACTCTACTGTTTCTCTATCCACCTAGTTATCTATTTCCATTCAGATCATGACACTATTGGGATAAAGGCTAAAATAGCACGTCCCAATTCCTTCAAACAGCTCACAGTTAGATAACTATATGTACTAGTGGCCATGTTTAGGTATAGGAAAAATAACCATTTTACAGCATATTACATCTTCAAGATAAACCACAATTTGCTTTTATGAGAAGCGTTATAAACGCTTCAGTAACTCTAACCTCAGTCTTATTGATTGGAAAAATAGCATGATCCCTCATTCACAAGAGATTTAATTGTTGATTATACAGCAGACAGCTTAATTCACTGTTAAACATTGTCAATAACTGCACCCAACAAGGCATTTATGGCGCAAAGATTGGAATAGATACCAATAATAGTACTTAACTAATGTTATGTAGGAGAACATCTTCAATCATTAACTAATGTTTATCTAGTTTAAATTGCTAAATTCATTATCCACTATAGTTATTTATTTTTAAGCCAAACAAATTAATAAATAAAGACGAAAATAGGTATAGGTCACACCTGGTTAATGTGGTATCCAAAATCCCGTCACATCCCCAGCTTGACTAGATCATCCATCAAATAATGTCTTAATGATACAAAAAATTACATTACCACCATTTCTTAGAAAGTTTCTTGGAGGTGAATGTTTTTTGTGCCATGAGTCAAATAAGCTCATTTAGAATTGGTCTATAGTCAGTAGCATAATTCCCCTAATTGACGCAATAGAAGCCTCAGAAACTGCATCAGTACTGCTTCCCAAGTTTCATAAATCTTTATCATCTGACCATGATTTGCTCCCCCTATGATCATTATAGGAAGCATGGCCCATCAACCTCCTGTCCAAATTCCATGTTCATTATGTATCAATTTATGCATGGTCTTAGATGAAAATATTAATAATATTAAAGATTATTCTTAGCATCAGTGCATACCAGAATTTACTTATATTAGTCATCAAATATATATTTGTATATTTTTGTTAACCCCCAGATCAGCAATTGCACAACTGTCACATGTAGATTTTAACCTGATGCTTCCCATTGTGGCTCCTTCCCAGTCCTCACATTGACAAAAAAGACATGTTATGACTGGATCTTCCCTGCCAAGCATCCACACTCATATGAATCTTATTAGACTTTTCAGTATAGTAGTAAAATGTCCTTCATCCCCCCAGAAATGCCATAGGTGGGAAAGTGCCCACAAGATGCAAGGTTTTTAAGTAAAAATTATTTGAGGTGTGTCAACCTTGGGACAAATATACCACACCAAGAATTTTTCTAGCCAGTACAGGTTTCAAACTCAAAACCTGCACTAGGGGTGGAAGCAGTTTTACCCACTTGGCTAACCACCTTTTTGCAAGGTTTTTAAGTAAAAAACAATGATAACTGTTCTTTTTTCTTTTCTATATCTTGTTGAGAGATCTCAAATTTTAAATATATATATATTCATGTTATTAAAATAAGCATTTTTTTCTTTTTTTTAAAATTCAATGCTTCAAGTATTTGCTAAGGACCCATCAATAATATGATCTTCAGAAAGATTTTTGATCATATATTCATCTGTCACTGATTTATTAATACTTTATGTGTGACCCAGTCCACAGGGCGTCTAATTTACTTTAACAACCAAATCCAACCATATCCAATAGCCTGCCATATTGCCAATTTTTATTTTCTTGAGAGCTATATGATTTTGATCATTTTGTTTCTCTGCTATGTTAATTTTTCAGCTTCATATTGAATGCTTAATTTGCAATTAAATCAAAAACACTACCCAACTAATTTGGATATTATTCAGGACACATACCTAAGTTTGGCTCTTAGCGTTAAATAGAAAATGGTGACAAAACAGTTCTTTTTTTAGTACTAGATGTGACAACACAGTTCTTCATCCATATAAGAGCTTAATAGCATTGTCCTAGTATTCATATGATATATGATGATGTAAAAAAAGTTTACTGATCTTAAGTAAGATGCTTAAGCAGACTTTTTAAGCCCAGTAAATAGCGTCTTTTCCAGAATTCTGTTTACCTTTTATACCAATTCTTTTGTTTCTAGTTAGTATAGAACTGATACTACTACCCCATTTCACAATAGTTCAATAAAATGAATATCACATAGGGGTAAAATTGGTTTTATTATCGCTGAGTAACACTTGATGGCATCCATGCAATATAATTCTTGGTCCAGGATGCGTTTCTCAATGTTGATAGCATCTACCCTGCTTATGGCTTTAGTTTTTATCCACCTGGTCATATAGTCAATAACAAAAATGAGGTACTTCACCCTCCAAGTACTAACACTCAGTGGCCCCATCACATCAATAGAAACTATGTACCAGACAAGCCCAGGGCTTACAAACTGACATCTCCATATTTGTCAGGTTTTTACTTGTATGTGTTAAGCCTTAACCTCAGGCCTTCATTATAAATATATTATTAGGCAATCTAAGCCTATATTTATTTGCATTTACATTAATTGATGTTTTAATGGGCTTAAGATATAAAGATTTTAACGCTATTAATCTATAAAAGCAAAAAACAATTTATCTTACCAAAATGCATCATTAAAGAATCCATGATAACTCAACATTTAATTTTTGAATGGCTAGTATTAACCAAGGCTTTTGAAATTCAGTCTTATCTCAAATTATCTACAGCCTTATTTTACCTATTAGATCCCTTATCTATTTGATAATATTACCTTCTTCAATGTAAAAGGTCTAGAATAGTAAATCCTAGCCCTATTAATGCAGATTTCTTCTTGAACTCATGATAAAGTTAACTTGAGATATAATGTAAGATCTCACTAATCTCAAGGGTTGATATTACGCTGAGTGCTTACCCCAATACTATAAATAATACCAATTAATAATTAAAAAAAAGTTAGAGGAGGATACCCCAGTGTTAGAGTATGGACCCTCTACCACTGCCTCCTGAGTTCAATCCCAGTAATGGACTTTGGGTAGGGGACAATTTTGACTGTGTTGGTTTTGTGCACCAATGCCCTGAACTGAAATAGCGAATAGCAAAGGTGGTCCATGGAGTTCTTGGCCTATCATATGCCATGCATAGAGGTTTTCAGGTTTTATCCTCCTTTCCCATTTTCTTCATTTCCCTAATTGATGCGGTATTGTCCCCAGGTTGGCCCACCTCAAATAAACTTTAAAATAAAAAATTTAAATAACTAAATAAAGTTACACTTGGTTTCAATATGTCTGTGTCTATCTAAGCCAAAGTGCTTATTGTCAGATATTTTTATATTGGACCTAATAGGAAGAATATTGACCTTTTAACTCCCTCATCCAAATCAACACCTAGGCCCAATAAAGGTAAATTTATCACCTCATTAAGTTTACCAAGATAAATTATTAATCAATACAACTATATATGACTCTAGAAAACCTCCAATGAACCAGCTTGAGTCCAAAATACCCAAAGATGAATTCCTTCCTCATCTAAATGATGAAAATAGTAGGTCAAGCAATAATTAATCAAAGTAGCACTCAAGGTAGCAAATTAAGACAAACTAAAAAGGATAAGAATCAAGAAGCTACCAAATGATCAACCTAAATGGCCTAGTCTCATCAAGCTTGGGTATTCAACTCACCATTTTCACTATCAAAATTATGATATAAAAGCATTATACCATCCAGAATGCATTATATTTCTAAATCTTCCTTTCTAGAAGTCACCAGCCATAAATTTTATCTACCTTTTATTTTAGGGTTTATGTTGTTAATTAATATATAAAACCCTTATTTTTCTATAACAAAGTTATGTCAATGAAACTATATCTTTTTTGGTACTTGACTATAAATAAGTCCATTTTGCCATACTTACCATATGATGGATACTCTTTCTGACAAGACATAAGTGGAGCCTTGACACTACCTTAAAATGATGAACTACTTTGTCATAAAATTTAGTCAGCTTCAGGTATTGAATTTCAGGGTTCTTGGGCATAACATCATTATGTTTAAAATGGAAGCCCTATAGGCTGATGCTCTTTATGAGGGGTCAGTGACACTAAACAATGCCTGAAACTAATTGATCACACTATGGAAGATAACCTGAGAGACAGTGTCATCTGCTAGGTTCACAATTGAAATGGTAAAGAAGATGATCAAATGGGTAGTCCACCCATTGTCAAATTTTATAGAGTATAAGCAAATCATATGGAGATTCCTGAATTTCATCATCTTAATTGGAGCTCCAACAAAGGAGATAAAGAGATACTTCATTAAGTCATTAATCTAGGAGAAATAAGCAACCATGAAAGGGCATCTGCTATGGACAAATTTCTTATGAACCTGTAAAAATCTAGTTCTCTCACAGAGAGTAATGGATTAGTGCAAATCTCTCTCACTACAATTGCAATTTGTACATCCAGCTTTACCATACCGTGAACTTGCTAGAAATTCACAATGAGGAACTCCACCATCATATCAATACCCAAGGGATCTACAGATGGCATATGAGCGGGTATATAATTTAGCATCACAAAATAGGAGATGTATGTCATTTGGTCAAAGCAAACCATTCCTACATGAATCAGTTCCATGTTAAATGGGGTTATTGATTCCAGATTTATCAAGTATATGGAGGAAGTTATAAAGCACCTATAAAAAGACATCTTAGAGTCAAATAAAAATAACAATAGATTACTTAACAACTTTGCTGAAGAGCTCCAACAAGATAATGAAGCTCATGGCAATATAGTAACTTAAACTTTAACTAACCATCACCAAGAGGAAGAACAGGTCATCATCCTTAAGGCCCAGCTAGGTCATACTATATGATGAATTGATGAGCTGAGGCCCATAAAATATTTGAGACTTCTTCAGTATTACAAAATATTTTTTCTCAAGTAGACCAGGTCAAGCAGGATCTAAAGTTATGCAACTCAGGCATCTACTTTCATTACTAATTGACTCAACAAATTGGAGATCTACTTGATAGGCAAATTCCACAGTCAAGAGGACATTAACCAAGTCTATTATTAACTCAACAAATCTGAGAAACGCTGGAATACTATTATAAAAGAGTTAAAAGCCAAGACCAACGAGCCTCCTTAGAGCACTGAATGCAAACATATGAAGGAGGTCTTAAGCTGGCCATAAGAGTATTAGAGGATGAGAACAAGCTTTTATAAACTTACCGTTCATCTGCTCACCAGTAATCTCATGATCTGGACATTAGCGTTTGAAACTTGGAGAATGGTTAAGTTATTCCTGAAAGAAGAATCAATCTGAATGATATTACTCCAAGACTTACCCTGGAAGAGATAGAGCAACTAGTCAATCCTCTAAAGAAAAAAATACATTGACTAGAACGTCAAGTTGAACAGAGCAATGTAAGTACTGAAATTACTAAATCTGAAGCTCCCAGAGCACATGCCAAACAGTACAAGAGGCCATCACCTTAAAGCTTATGTTCAAGGTCAAGTTTACACCTGGCGATGGGAGATCACATCTTTCCTCTATGTCTATGAAGCCTCAATGTAAGGTGTGGACAATCATCAAAAAGGTAAGCATATTTTATCTTGTTTAAACTGTATGATTCAAGAGGTATTGGAGCCTCATATGGAAGACCTGCATACCAGGAGAGAAGTATTTGAGGCGCTCATCAAAGAATTCAGATCAAAGCAGAGACTGAGTATAAAGAAACAGGCATTTGTGAGAATTGTGCTATGCTGAAATTCTTGCTAAAGCTGCTAACTGCTTTTATATAGAGGCTAAACGCTATTGAACTCAAAAATGCTTACTCTAGACAATTCCATAGCTGCTATCATTGCAGGTTAACATAGTAACTTTGACATAACCATGCACATCATGTCCATCAAACAAAACTTTAACTCTGTCTTAGAGATTAAAAAAGCCATTCTCAATGTAGTTGACATACACAGAACATAGACCTCAGAAAAGGCTCCATAAAACCTAGAGATTTTACCATGGAAGAAGCAAAGCCTAATAAGGAGGAAAAGCTAAGATACAACTACTGCAAGAACTATCATATTGAGGATATGTTTCTTTGATATAACCCTGCCCTTGATGAGCATAAAAGGAAGGTCAGCTTAGGGTCAGGTATCTCTAAAGCTAATTTTACCCACTTTACCTGAAAGCAAAACACTACCAATTGATCACCTCACTTGCATTGAAAATGAAACTAATGAAGACTCCGAAGGGGTCATATGGACACAGGTTATTACATTTTAGGTTCACCTACCAAGTTTGCCATTCTGTACTGTTTGAATGCTTAGTATTAACAACGCACAGTGTCACAGATTTGGCGCGCTGCAAAATTGGTAAATCCTTGACCTCTGGTAGAATTGAGGAAATACCAATCAAAGTGCAAATATCTATTAAACCAAAATGAGTTTAGCTCCAAGGATGGCAATATTTGTTTGAGTAACATTGAAAAGGAACAGAATGATTTAGGTGCTAAATGGTGCACTGAAAAGGAAAACAACCAAAAACAAAAGAAAAATGGTGCCATCAAGCAACCAGAAAATTAAGTCCACTGATGGTAATGAAGATTTGGACTCCACCAAAGCGCACAGGAGCCACGGAACCAATGATCCTGACACCAAAGGCTCCACACACAGACACAGTGCACAAATTCAGAGACTTAAAAATTAATGCCAAAGAGAAAAATCAATGAAAGAAGAGACTGTTCCAAGGTTCCTAGATAAGATATGATATCTTCCCAATCCACTATTTAATTATCCACTCAATTTATTTTACATCCTGATTCTTTAGTATTTAATATAAAAATACTAAGTTTTTATCTTAAATAAACAATCTATTTCACAAAATCTTAAGTTTGTTCTTCATCCAAAGTAATTGCCAGTAACCAGTCTGGGATTAACCTGTTTTGAAGAAGACACTCATTTTTATAAGGACTTCTGTAAGGTTAAGCTTGCAAGGAAAGAGATTGAGATAAGCTCCATTAGGTCAAGGGAAGATTTTAATGCACACAGGATTATTCATAAAGAAGATGCACAGTTGGCATGCGTGTAAAGTTTACAGCTCACAGGATGTTTAAGCCTAGCTGGTTAGTGTCAGATCTGTGCAACAGATTACACCTTTTGACGCCCCAAGTTCAAAAATCCCCAGAATTAAGCAAGCAGAACCCAAGGCGGCAAGACTGGTGCTCACTACAGGGGTGACACCAACCACATATTTAAGAAAAGAGTTTTCAGGGCAAACAGAAATGCCTAGTATTGAGACCATGAAGATATACCATGGTGAAGAAGCAGCAGGAAACCTATCCCCAACTGAAAAAGAGATGACTGAGGCAAGGCTGAAAGCGTTGGAAAAAGAAGTAGTGGGGTTAAGATTGTACCTAGATCAGGTTTCAGACACTGCTTGACGGGCTCAAGTGGCTACTACCCTAGTGTTAGGGAACATACCGTGACTAGAAGAGTTGAAACTAGTATGAAGGAACTTGAGGAACGGGTCCAACACCTTGAATCAGAAAATGGAATATATGTGCAAACATCAAAATGAGTATGGTGAACAATTAGACCACCATGAGACTATATTGGATGGCATTGATCAAAACTTGGAGGAAATTAAGGATCAGCTTCAAGTGAAACCACAGCCTGCTCCCAAACCCTTTACTAGAAACCTCACGTTTGGAAACGCCAGTGTTAGCTGCACAGGGAGCAACATCTTCATGACATCAGCAAAGTGCTCCAGTAGAGGAAGATCCAAACTTTAAACCCTATTTCAAAACCATGTTCATTCCTGGATAGGGAACCATAGCAGGGTTTTTACAAATGTATGAGAACATCACGGGCGGCACTAGTGACAAGCAGAAGGCTCATCACATCTAAGGCTGAATGAGCTAAAAGCGCAGGAGATACTTAGCACTAGTTTATGCCTTGGTTTGACCTGGACTGAGGTCAAGGAAATCCTGATATCAGAATTTGGTAGCGCACAGGATGTTGAGAATATGAAGCAGGAGTTTATATTGATGAAGATGGGCAAGACAGAGACAGTCACGAATTATGCCACCAGATACTGCCTTTGAGCACAAAAACTATGGACCACAGGGACCTTAGACTTGCCTACCGCGAAGAGTGTCCTACTCAGTTCCTTAAAAGCACATCCAGCCCTCAAGATGCGCATGACGTTTGCAGTTAAAATGGCTGGATCTCTCAAGTCTATCAAAGAAGCACTACCCAATGTGTAAGGAACTTACAATATTGAGAACAAACCAATGATTCAATCAACACGCAGAGTTGGAAAAGTGGTGTTTGCTACCCAGGATAAGAATGACAAGCCAAAAGACAAGAACTTAACCAGTTCCACATTATCAGTGCAAGGAGTTCATGTGCCACAAATGTCACAATTCTGGTCACTATTGGTGATCTTGTCCAATGAAAGGCGATGAAGAAAACCCCTTACCAAAAGAGGAAACCCCTAAAACCATAAATTGGTGAACCTATACGTGGAAGGAGAGGACAGTCACCAAGATGAAGACTTGATGGATGTCAGTTACCATGTCTTAGGAGCTCCCAGTACTGTATCTGTGACTGCACAATTATGGTTATATGGATCCACTGATGGGGGTTGAACTCTACATACTTAGCTCAAGCAATGAAGCCCACTCAAGTAGTCAATAGTCTAGAGGAAGATGAACAACTTGTACTGGACACCTTCAAGATTATTGAAAAGACTACTACTCTGCACGCCAAATCAACATCTAATACACCCAAGCAATTAGAGGAATTTGAAAAGTCAGCTGATGATGTGCTGTCAACTGGGAATCCATTTGGGAAGAGTGTAACCAAAGTGGAATTTGTGATACAGCATGTGCATGTACTGGCAGTCCTCAATACTGGTGCCCCAGTCAATATCATGTCCTCAAAATTGATGAAGAAGCTAAAATTTATTCCAAACATGGACTATCATGTGAGATATTGGACAGCAGGACCTGACACCACATATGTGTTAGGGCTTACTCTGCCTTACCCCTATGCTTTGGACGCATGGTACACGCTGCCCCTGCCATGGTCTTGGACAACGACTACTATGACTTCCTTATTGGCACACAATTTTTATTGGAGTTCAGAGCAAAGATTGACTTTGTTAGCAGCACTGTGAGTCTGCTAAACTACCAGATGCCCCGTGTGTTTAATGATGAAGACCTTAAATTAAGGAAGCAGCGGGTATGTCTGGTTGAAACTGAAAAATAAATCTACCTGGTGCACTATATACTTCATGAAAAAGGTGTGAAACAACTACCTGCTTCAGCGTGCGCTGAAGACGGGCTACCCTTTAGTGACAATAGGGCAATGGAGATTTTACCAGAGGAACAAAGAGTTATGCACACTGCCATAAGTGTAAAGATCCCCAGAACACTGTACTTGAAATATACACCCAAGAAGGAGTATGTGAACAGGAGCCACAAGTGCTGCCTGGATTCTTTGACTCTAGTCATGAGGGTGGAGTAACTATCCTCCTGGGGAACATCACCCCTCAACCTATCCAAATTGAGAAAGGACAAGTTGTGGCATGTGTGAAACTAACCAATTGTGATACCATCGAGTCAGTACACACAGTTGGAGGATTATACGAATTGGTACTTGCTGACTAACAGAGGAGGAATGGAAAGAGCTGGATGATTTATTGGAAGAGTTTGGAAATATTTTCAGCTAAGGGCCAAATGACTATGGTCTGTGTAAAGGAGAGATACACCATATGGATACAGGTTCAGCTATACCTTTTCTAAATTGGAGGCCATACCACCAATCAAAAATGGAAGAAGAGGTCATCACTAAGGATCTTCAACAACTTATAAATGCTGGCTTGTTGAGCTCTTAAAGAGTCCATGGGCATCTCCACTTATGTTGGTGCGCAAGAAAGATGGCTCACACAGGGTGGTTATGGACTACCATCGCATATATTATATTTCAAAAAAAGGTTCTTACCCTCTTCCAAGGTTTGATGATGCCTTGTTATGGTTGGGCAAATTCAAATTAATTTTCAGCAATGGACCTGGCCAGTGGGTACTGGCAGATGGAACTGTCACCTGAAGACCAGGAAAAGTGTGCCTTAATCAGCAGCCAAGGCTTGTTCGAAATAACTAGGATGCCACAAGGGCTGTGCAACGCCCCAGCAACCTTTCAGCGTGCCATGGACCACATATTTGGAGAACTGGAGAAGACGAGTGTCAAAATCTATTTGGATGATATAAATGTATTCAGTAGAACGTTTAGAGAGCATATTGAGCACCTTTGAGAGGTGTTTACATGATTGAGAGAATCAAATCTTAAGTTGAAATGGAGAAAATGCACCTTTCTCAAGAAGCAACTTGAGTTCTTGGGACATGAGATCAGTGCACAGAGGACATGACCTCAATAAGGGAAGGTGAAGGCAATAACTTGAAATGGAGTGTCCAAAGAGTATGAGGGATGTCCAAGTGTTCCTGGGCATGATTGGCTACTACAGACAGTTCATTTCACAATTTGCGTACTTGGCTACTCTCCTAACATACTTATGGAACAAGGACTTTAAGTTTGAGTGGAGACTAGAGCAAGACCAAGCCTTCAAGGATCTGAAGAAGAAGTTGGTAGAGGCGCTGATCCTAACATACCCAGACTTCAACAAGATCTTATACCTATACACTGATGCCAGTAATGTAGGACTCAGTGCAATACTAGCGCAACTAGATGAGGAGGGGTTTGACCATCCTATCAAATACTATTCAAAGGTCTTTACCAAAGTGGAAAGAAACTACACTGTTACAGAGATGTCATGGTTAAATGACATGGTAGTGGGGATCAATCCCAAGGATAAGCCTGGATGACAGGAGGCCCAGAAAAAGAAGCTTCAGGCCCTCCCTGATCTCAGGCACACAGTAGACCAACTCTGGTTACAAGCCAAATAAACCCAAGTTGGTACTAATGAGGTTCTTAACGCTCAGTCCCTTGCATCAGCAGGCATTAAAATGGACGGTTTACACTATTAATGTGGATGGTTCAATTGGTTAGTTGAGGAACAGGGTTTCAAAACTCCATTCCATTAATGAAATTACACGTTCAGGTCGAATCCTTTTTCAATTGATTACCTGAGTGAAGTCAGTTTTGGTGTATTCCACCAATTTGAATGGTAGTGTTTGCCTGCTGGTGAATCAGTGCTTGGGACCACTTTGGCAGACTCTGAAAATTTTCCTGATGAAGTTTAAATATGTTTTTCACAACCAACATTCCTTGTTGGTCAACTTCTTACAATAAAATTCCTCCTTTTTCCCATTTTTATTAATGTTATCTTGAATGATCCTGTGCGTGGACCCCTTCAAAGAGGTCTCACGCTACCTAAACCATTCCATTTTAAGTATGATTAAATTATCCCCTTGTGCACCGCTGGGTCACCCAGGTACCCTCCAACCTGGTGTGCCTACCCCTTCTTACCCTGTGCTCCAAGTCATTTTTGGTTGGGTTTTGGTTATGGAGATTGCACTCCTATACATAAGTTATTATTGCTCCAGCACCCTCTGCTAAGCTCTAGTAACTTTTGTACTAATGGCTAGTTCCCTGGCGTGGGCCCTGTGCACTGAGAACTTCCATGCTGGGAACAGGAGAGTTATAGACACTCTCCTTACATTAGTCAACCAACATCTTAACTTTATGTGCATGACTTTTTTGTGTGGGACGTTTCCAAAGTGTGAACAGTGAGCGCCAGCTGTGGGCCTTGGCTGTGATCAGCTGCACCGCTATTTCCTCTTTTTCCTGAAGGTTGGAGCATCTCAGCATTATTTTGGCTGCCTCCAACTGGAAAGTACCCACCCTTCATGCTCATACCTGGTGAACATGGATGCTTCAAGATCCAAATTCATAATTCCCCAACTTTCTGTCAAAATTTACAAAATCAATTTAAATAAATGGGGTTTACTTTGGCAGCACGTTCTGACAATGCTGGCAGAATTGGCGCAGATGGGCCTGGGGGTGTTGGCCTTGGATAACGTTGGGCAGTCCATTGCTGGTATGGGAATAGGGTCGTTCACATCTAAAAATGCCTTTTATAATGGAAACTCTATGTATACCTCTGAACCATATTCACTCTCTCATGGCTCAGAAAAGGAACCTATTCCTGTGTACCAAATCACCCAAGAAAATCCCCGTTTGACCCCTTCCATGATTTGCAGCACTCAGGAAGTTAAAAAGGAACTTTGTTTACAATTTGAAAATGTTTATGCCCCTGCTGAAGATATGGTGGGATATGTGGCCTCAGTAATAAGAGTGGCCAAGTATCCCACTCCATTTTTTGATTCAAAATTATACCAGGGTGACATGTTAATACCAGAGAAAAAGTTTTTTGGTGAGGTTCTGGTGCTGTCTGCTATTAATAAAGACCATTCTGGGTATTTTCTACTGACTACTATCCTTTTCTCCCCTTTAGGGAAACTCAGCGCCACTATTTTGGTGGATACTAGCGCCACTGAAAACTACATGGACCAGAGCCTAGCCGATTATCTTGGACTGAGTTACTTGCCATGGGGTATGGTTAGGGGAGGGGCATACCAAGATATTCCCACTCTGAAGACCATTGTGACAGTGGACTATCAGGTTGGCAAGTACCACTTGTATGATCACTTCCAAGCTATCAAAAACCTCTTGTACCCTATTATCTTGGGTGTGGAGTGGTGGCAGAAATTTGACAATATAACCAACTTGAAGGAAAATACCCTATCCCTAACATTAAAAAATGGTCGCATCTTAGTTGTTCCTTTGTCAGAGGAGAACGCCCAGGGTGAATTGCCCCACTGGCCCCACCTTCAAACTCTTAGCCTTGCTTCTATGCTGAAGCCCACTGTGGAGGTTCCCCTACCTTCTTGTTTGGAGGGTTTGGAATCTTCTTTTAAAGCCACATCTGCAGATGCACTACCTGATCATTCTGTGTTCAATTGTGAATTCAAGCTCACTGTGGATCTGGTGCATATTTCTTCCCCCATTTACCCATTGACCGTCCAAGAGGAAGAGGCATTAGATGTAGGGTGAAGGAGAGGTTAGCTAAAGGTGTGATTTTTCAGCGCACCTCCCCTTTTTGATCCCCACTTCTCTTTGTTGAGAAGGCTAATGGTACTCTATGCCGCTGCATAGACTATGGGAACCTCAATAACGTTACCGTTCCAGAACTCCATCCCATCCCTTTAGATTTGCAGATTGCACGTTATGTGGAGAAGGCGAAGGTCTTCTCCAAGTTGGATTGCCTCAACGCGTTCAATCAGATTTGGACCAAAAAGGGACAAGAGTGGATGACCACATTCTGTACCAAAAAAGGGATATTCCAGTTTTGGGTCATGCCCTTTGGCTTAAGAATGCCCCTGCTATCTTTCAACGCCACATTGATGCAGCGTTGGGGGACTTGTTAGGGGTATGCGTGGTTGCCTACATGGATAATATTCCGGTGCTTAACCTGATCAGGAGTCCCATGCAGTACACCTTTGGAAAGTAGTGGAGAGGTTAAAGGCAGCCAGCCTTATACTGAAGATTAGCAAGTGTGAGTTTTTCAAGTCCCAAGTTACTTTTCTGGGCAACGTCATGTTTGACCAAGGACACATGGTAACTCCAGACAAGGAGAAGGTTATTTGTGAGTGGCCTACCCCCACTTTAATAAAAGAATTGAGGAGTTTTTGGGGACGTGTACGTTCCTCAAGAAGTTCACACCAAACCTTTCTGAGGTGGCAGCGCCCTTGTATAGAGCTAGTGGTGCAAAAGTGCTTCAGTGGTCCCCAATTTTGGAGGATGCTTTCCAAGCTGTGAAGTGCACCCTGTTGTCCATGTCCATCCTTCACCATGTTGACCCTTCCAAAGAGTTCATTGTGTCTACTGATGCCTTCAACTTTGCCATAGCAGCTGCCTTGTTACAAGTAGGCAAAGATGGGATAGATCATCCATTGGGATATTTTCTAGGAAAATGTCTTTGCATGAGATGAATTACGCCGTTTATGACAAAAAGCTACTAGCAGTGGTGAAAGCGCTGACTTATTGGCGTCACCACTTGCATGGCTCAGTTCAACCTTTCTGGATATGTACAGACCACCGTGCCTTGCTGTACTACCACGCTCCTCATGTCCTAACCCCACGGCAGGCCCGTTGGCATGAGACCCTTGCTCAATTTTCCTTTTCTTACAAATTTACCAAGGGCAAGGATAATGGTTTGGTGGTGTCATGGTTGGATGACATTATAGTGGTAACTGATGCTAGAGATAAGTCTGGGCGACAGGAGGCCCAGAAGGTGAAACTTCAGGCTCTTCCTGACCTGAAACACACCTTAGATCAACGCTGGGTTCAAGCCAAGCAAGCCCAGGTTAATACTAATGGGGTGCAAAACGTTCAGCCTCTTATCTCGGCCCAGGCACTGAAAAGAATGATACATGTTTTAAACAAAGATGGTTCAATTCCGTTAATCAGAGAGCAGGGGTTTGAAGCCCATTCAAGTTATGAAATTTTAAGTTTGGGTAAAATATGGCTTCAATTGATTACTCGAGTGAAGGCACTTTCAGTGTATTATACAAAAACAGATGGAAGCGTCTGTTTATTGGAGCGTCAAGGCTTGGGCGCACCTCCACAGAACCTGAATTTCCCTGGCCCACTTTATATATGGTTTTTGCAACCAACTTTCCTCATTGATTGACTTTCTTTAATAAATTTACCATTATTTTACGTTTTTTTACCAATGGTCCCTTGGGCAAACTTGGTGATGGACCTCTTTGGGGAGGTCTCCAACTATGTGGGCCACTACCTTTTATCGCAATTTACGAAAATCCCAGGTGCCCCCTTGGGTCACCCAGATCCCCGCCAGATTGAGGCACCCAAGGCCCCTGACACCAAGTTACAATTGATTATGGACTCCCCTTTGGGGTCCACTCAAGCAGTGATATTCTTGACTTACCTGGTACTTTATGTTGTGCTTTACACCCTTGCCTGGGGTGCCTTTTGCACAGGCACAGTTTGAGGTGCCTTCCTTCCCATTCTCCTAACAGCTAGTTCCCTAGCAATGTGGGTTTGCATCCCACATCACCTTGCTGGGAACGAGAGAGTTACATACACTCTCTTGACAGGTGGATTCTTTAAGCCACAACCCTGCTTTAGCTCCTGTTCCAAAGGAGGTAGAAGTCCATAATATACAGGTGATGAGTCCTCCAAATAAAATTGTGTCACAACTTCCCCCTCACCTGGCCAATGGACCAGCGCTTGCACCTCTGGATAATGCAGAGGAATATAGTATGTTCATAAAAGTAGCCCTTTCTCAGCCGCTATTAGCTGAATATACTATGGTACTTGCTAAGAGCGCTTTGAATTGGGAAGACTTATCCAGGGATTATCATGTGAAGGATGAGATGGTGTGGTTTCAGGGGCGCCTATGGGTTCCTGCTGGGTCACTGCGCCTGGAAATCGTCTGGGACCATCATGATGGAATCACCATTGGTCATCCTGGGAAAACAAAGACCTTGGAGTTGAGATGACGCACCTACAATTGGAAGGGCTTGCCTGCTCAGGTGAGGCAGTATTGTAAAAAGTGCCTGATCTGCAATTAAATGAAACCCAATCAGCAACCTTTAGTGAGGTTTTTGGTATCATTCCAAAAGGCTGAAGGGCCCTGAACTTCCCTATTGGTGGATTTCATTGTGGAGCTACCTGCCTCTGATGGTTATGATGCATCATGGTGGTGGTGGACCATTTTACCAAGTTTGCCCATATTATTCCTTGCAGAATGACAATAACTACGGCTGAGATGGCTAGGCTCTTCTTCACTCATGTGTTTGTGCTCCATGGGGTTTCCCAAGAAAATATCAGTGACTGGGGACCCCAATTTACCTCCATCTTTTCGGAAAGAGTTGTGTAAGACTCTTTAGATTGCCCCTGCCATTCAACTGCATAACACCCCCAATCAGATGGGCATACTGAACGAGTGAACCAGTGTTTAAAAACAGTTCCTGCAGTGTTACAC
The DNA here is from genome assembly GCA_022478985.1 of Massospora cicadina. Lineage (NCBI taxonomy): Eukaryota > Fungi > Entomophthoromycota > Entomophthoromycetes > Entomophthorales > Entomophthoraceae > Massospora > Massospora cicadina. The sequence goes on along the minus strand of JAKSZP010004230.1, from coordinate 40,062 downwards.
CGCTGCAGACCATTCAGATTGGGTTTCTCACCTTCCTATAGCCCAATTTAGTTACAACAACACTCTGCATTATTTGATTGGTTGTTCCCCTTTCTTTGCTAACCATGGCTTTAACCCCGCCTTTAACATAAAGCTCAGCTGTGGATGTAATGTTGAAGTGGTGGTGGACTTTGCCAGGACTATCAAGAAGGTCCATCAGGGGTTTTCACAAGTTTGGAGGTGGCAATGCAAGTCTATAAGGAGAACGCTGATGGTAAGCGCTGAGTGGGTCCAGCGTACAAGGAAGGGGATCTTGTGATGCTTTATGCTCATAACATCTCTATCAAGCAGCCATGCAATAAGCTGGGACCAAAGAGGATTAGCCCTTACCGCATGATTAGAAAGGTGGGCCATGCCTCCTACCAGCTAGATCTTCCCTCTGCGTTTTGGATCTTCTCTGTCTTTCATGAGAGCAAATTGTTGTTGTTTTAGGGCCCCCACCAGAGACTCCTGAGGCCTATCTTGTGGATGGGGTGCCAGAATGGGAAGTGGATGAAAATAGTCGCCTCCCACCATGTTAAGAGAAGACTTGAGTACCTGGTATCTTGGAAGAGGTTTGACGCTGCAGAGAACAGTTGGGCCCCAGAATGTGACTGTGTGCATGCCCGAGATCTGATTGAAGCCTTCCATAAGAATTTCCCCTAAGCCGCTGGATCTCAACCCAAACCAACCGTTGCTGCAATGAGGTTGGCCCCAGCCCACAAGAACTTTTTCCTAGCACAAGACCCTGGAGGGGGTTGAGCCCCATTGGGAGGAGAAAGTAATGTCATGGTTAAATGACATGATAGTGGGGACCAACCCCAAGGATAAGACTGGGTGACAGGAGGACCAGAAGGTGAAGCTTCAGGCCCTCCCTGACCTCAGGCACACAGTAGACCAACGCTGGGTACAAGCCAAATACGCCCAGGTTGGTACTAGTGAGGTGCCCAACGCCCAGCCCCTTGCATCAGCCCAGGCGTTAAAATGGATGGTTTGATTCAGTTAGTTGAGAAACAAAGTTTCAAAACCTGTTCCATTAGTGAAATTACTTGTTAGGGTCAAATCCAACTTCAATCGATTACCCAAGTTAAGTTAATTTTATGTATTCTACCAATTTGAATGGTAGTGTTTGCCTGCTGGTAAATCAGTGCTTGGGACCACTTTGGCAGACTCTAAAAATTTCCCTGATGAAGTATAAATATGTTTTCCACGACCAACATTCCTTTTTGGTCAACTTCTTACAATAAAATTTCCCCATTTTTCTCATTTTTATTTATGTTATCTTGAATGATCCTGTGCGTGGACCCCTTCAAAGAGGTCTCACGCTACCTAAACCATTCCATTTTGAATATGATTAAATTATCCCCTTGTGCACTGCTGGGTCACCCAGGTTCCCTCCAACCTGGTGTGCCTACCCCTTCTTACCCTGTGCTCTGAGTCATTTTTGGTTGGGTTTTGGTTATGGAGATTGCACCCCCATACATAAGTTATTATTTCTCCAGCACCCTCTGCTGGGCTTTAGTAACTTTTGTGCTAATGGCTAGTTCCTTGGCATGGCCCTGTGCACCAAGCACTTTTCACGCTGAGAAATAGGAGAGTTATAGACACTCTCCTAAGAGTGAATGTCTTGCAGTGATTAGAGCAGTGAAGCATTTCCAGCTATACCTACATGGAGTTCACGTTAAAAGTCATAATGGACCATGCATCCTTATGCTGGCTCAGGAACATGAAGGATCCTAGAGGGAGACTAGCCAGATGTCATGGAAAGGCAGAAAAAATTTCGACCAGTTTGCCAGTTGGGATGCATAAGCACCCAAAAAGCAAGCCAGAATGCCAGAGGCATTGCCAACCGGATGACTTGATATGGAGCTGGGAATTGGGAAACAACAAAGTGTTGATGCAGCACAAAGGTGAGAATGATCCCAACAGCAAACCACACTGAACCCACTCCCAACCCAGAGGGTCTTGCTGCAAGGGTGAAATCACAGAGATCATTTCAATGAGATCCTCAGCATATGGGGCCATATCAACTGAGGTGGCAAGGAGACAAATTCTCTCTTACAATTGGTGGACATACAGCCACAAGATCCCCAAGTATTGCTGCCAAACATTAATAATAATAAGGTTGTAGAGCCAAAAATATTGGACTCGCTGAACCCAATCAATGACGGAAGGGGCCATAGTGCCCAAGAGTACTGGTAAAACCCATCTGGCATATGGACTGACAGGTCATCAGGAAAACGCCATCAGGGACGCGGTCAGAAGAAATAATAAAATTTGTTTTGGTTTTTGGCAAAATTTTATTGAAGGAAAAGGAAGAAAATTGACCAACAATCTTCTCAGTGCTATGCAACTCATTAAATAGTGGTCAATTGGGGTAGTAGCAAGCCGGGATAGGGTCCCACAATTTTGACCTAAATGGCAAATTGTTCAGAAATGGGCAGGTTTGTTCCTTGAGAACTGACATCACAAAAATTCAGTGGTGGGCCAAGTCACTGTCAGTTTGACCTCAAACATCTGAGCCAGGGCTTGGCTACGTTTCTGGCAGTTGGTACACTGGCGTTTGGCCCAACAAGTGACAGGAATCCCCCAAGGCCACCCCACATAGGGGTGGGTCCATTTGGTTGGGAATGGGTTTGGGATGCCCAACCCACCCGCACATCTGGTCACTGAACTGTTCATTCAGTCAATGGCATCACATCAGCCAAAATGCCCAAATTGCCAACAGAGGGCTTCAAACCCTCATCAATGGCACCCAATGTTAGTTCTATTGGCATATTAATCGAATTGGAACTGGTAGGCATTCTTGCTGATACCTCAGTCTTCATGCCTTTCCAGCCATTTGATATTTGGGCATCAGCTAGATTGCCACTTGAATTAGATCTGATCAATTTCAATTTGACAATCTTGGTGCAGAGTTTTACTAATTTCCTGCAACAGTTCTGCCAAGGTGAGTGTGGGTACTGGGGTGGGATCTGAAGTGGAAGAGCTGTTACCCATCACTCATCTACTACATGAGTGAGGTTGCCCTGAGTAACAAGGGGTACCACCATCCTCTTTAGAGTCTTTTTATTTGGGAATGGGAAGATGCCCCAATCAACGCCCAAAGGACATTCCCTGGGAATTACACCAGATAGGCTGTTCAGCCTCAAGGATATGATTCAAATTTATACACAGGGCTGTAAGAAAACATCTAAATGCAGATGGTCTCTCAAGGTTGCCTGCGTTCCATTTGCATGTGCATGAGAGTGATCAAATTTAAGACCTAATTGAATTACCTGAAGAGGAATGGGAAGAAGAAACTGAAGAAGTCAAGCCAGTTTTAAGATATTCAAAGGACATGCAAAGAGTAGATGGAAAACTTCAAAAGTTCATTAAAGGAAATGGTATCCATAAGTGTGACCTAGCGATCAAATGGAGGTAGTGATGGAGACACAAAAACATGTGGGACATGGAAGATTTCAGAAGACCCTAGCTTATCTCAAGGACCAGTTCTATTGGGAGGCTATGACTGATAAGGTGCACCAAGGCTTGGAGATGTGTGTACCATGTACAAGCTTTAGACCATTAAAAAAGACGTTTGAGTTTACATCAATCCCACCATCTGTGCCTTTTCACAATGTATCTATTGATGTGGTAGGAACACTACCAACTGCCTCAAGTGGTAACAAGTTTGTAATATTAGCAATTGACCACTTTACAAAGTGGATTGATGCAGAGGCAATCAATACATACACCACAGGGACCACCGCCCAATTCCTCTACAATCAGATTATCACAAGACACGGTTGTCCCCAGATCTTGCTATCAGATAAAAGGAAAAACTTCATCTCTAAAGTAGTGTGAAAACTTATGGACTTGGTAGAGGTGAAACAGCTGTTCACTACCCCTATACACCATCATCAAACGAAATTGTGGAATGAGTAAATGGGATGTTAGATGGGATCATCAAGAAGATAGCAGTTAACTACAAGTCAAAGTGTGATATCCTCTTACCATCTACACTGTTTGCTTACTGACTTACCCACCACAGGGTCATTGGGATGTCTCCATTCAACACTCTATAGTATAGAAGCTGCCTTACCTACCCTGTTGACTTTAATAATTGCTGCGGATCTCAAGAACTTACCCTCTGGGAACTATCAGCAAGAGTTGTCTAGTGAGCCAAATACATACAACTAGAAGCTGGGAAGAACATCGAGCACAGTATCCCAAAAGGGCATAAAGACATTTAGAGACATACCAAACTGTCAAAATTTAAAGTCAATGATAAAGTATTATTCTACCACGTCCATGGAAGCCAGATGAGAAGCTTCAAGCCATTTGGACTGGACCATCAACTGTACTGGCTAAAAGGGCCATGATACTCCATCCAAGATGATGCCACCAACATTGTGTTCAACAGAGTCCACGCTAGACACCTCAGATCCTACCCTTGGTCTCATCTTGGAAGGGGTGGTGTCACAGATTTGGCGCACTGCAAAATCGGTAATCCTTGATCTCTGGTAGAATTGAGAAAATACTGTCAAAGCACAAGAATTATTAAAGCAAGATGGGCTTAGCTCCAAGGATGGCATTATTTGTTTGAGTAACATTGAGAAAGAACAGAACGATTTAGGTGCTAAATGGTGCACTGAAAAGGAAAACAATTGAAACAAAAGAAAAATGGTGTCATAAAGCAATCAGAAAATAAGTCCACTGATGGTAATGAAGATTTGGACTCCACCAAAGCGCACAGGAGCCATGGAACCAATGGTCCTGATACCAAAGACTCCACACAATGCCACAGTGCATGAATTCAGGTTCTTGAGAAAATGAATGCCCAAGAGATAAATCAATGTGAGAGGAGACTGTTCTAAGGTTCCTGAAGAAGATACAATATCTTCCCAATCCACTATTTAATTATCCACTCAATTTATTTTACATACTGATTCTTTAGTCTTTAGTATAAAAACACTAAGTTTTTATCTTAAATAAACAGTCTATTTTACAGAATTCTAAGTATGTCCTTCATCCAAAGTAACTGCCAGTAACCAATCTGGTATTAACCTGTTTTGAAGAAGACACCCATTTTTAGAAGGACTCTTTATAAGGTTAGGCTTGCAAGGAAAGAGGTTGAGATAAGCTCCTTTGGGTCAAGGGAAGATTCCAACATACACAGGATTATTCATAAAGAAGATGCACTGTTGCGTGCAAGTGTCAAGTTTACAGCTCTCTCAGGAAGTTTAAGCTGAGTTGGTTAGTGTCAAATCTGTGCAACAGATTACCCCTTTTGATGCTCCAAGTTCAAAATTTCTCAGAGTTAATCAAGCAGAACCCAAGGCGGCAAGACCCAGGTTCCCTAAGGCATCTACCTTATTCAGGTTAAATGGAGCCTCCAAATAGTTGATACAGCCAGTGATGCAAATCTGTACCTTGCCTTGTTGATCTGACCCATCTTAAGCGTTCACAGTATGATGGAGATCAAGAAATATCCCAAGACTTCTTGAAGGACTAAATTTAACTTTCTGCCTCAAGGAGGTTTTAGCCCTTCCACTAGGTTTATTAGGAACCATTACCAAAGTAAAAGTGGTAATTCAGAGGGTCTGATTTATGGCTATTTCAAATATGGGATCACCTATCAACATTGTGTCATCCTGCCTCATCAAGAAGATCAAGCTTGCCACAGACCTTGAATACACTCAAGAGTATACTACTGCTGGTCTAAATAACATCATGGCGATAGGTGCATACTTATCTATGCCAATATGAGCTGGTAAAGTAGTAAGTTTAGCTTATACGGTCGCCCTAGATAACAGTCAATATAATATACTCATTGGTTTCATTTTATGATTGAATATAATGGAGTAAAAAATATGAAATAATGATACTTTTTTGTCTCAACTTGAAGTTTTCATTTTCTTTGATAAAAACTTTAACAAAAAGGATTGATCTTGTCTGGTTAAGTACCCTGTTTCTGCTTTACCTTTGTAATATTCTACCACTGGAAGGAAAAAAGCTATCCAACTCAGTAGGTGCAGCAGAGGGAATATCATTTTATGCTACTGAAGAGGTAAAAACTAAACCAGGGGGAAAAAGAGTAGGTTTTGCCAACATAACCCTGCATATACACCTAAACTGCTTGCTACATATTACTAGTGTCAATGGAGTAAGTAGGTTTGAACCAAAAGTTTATCCAAGAGTTTATGATCCAGCTTATCAGCGGCCTATTGAGGTATTTTTTGGGAATATAACAACATAAATATCTTAGTTTAGAGCATTAAGAGACTGGGAAAGGTCAATTACTTCCCTTTAATTTTTAACAAAGTAAATTTTATTGATTCTCACCTTGGTTTTAAGCCTACCCACCAACAAATCTAATTCGTGCTATCCCTCAAGTCCAGGTGATCCAATTATTGAAATCAGAAGTAACTTTAGAAAGTGCATTAACTACCTAAATACTATCAAGATCTTTTCTATACATCAGATGTGAAATATGATCACATGAAAGAGTGAAACAAGTAACAACGTAGGAGAATCAACCCCTATCCAATTGAAGCTATATAGAAAGTCTAAGGTAGAGGAGCAATATATGAAGACAAAGCTTAAACAATTTTTGATGATGGCTTTCTTGTGCTTTTTCAGAGTTAATTGTCATCCCCACTGTTATAAAGAAGAAAAAAGGTGGTCATAGAATAGTGATGGATTACAGGATGTTAAACAGTATAATTAAGAAGGACAGCTATCCAATTTCAATTATTGACAATGCCCTGGCCCAACTCTTCAGCTCAAATTTTTCTCCATGAAGGATCTTGAACTGGGTTTTTGGCAAATGGATTTTTTGGTGGAAGACAAAAAAATGAACGTTAATATGCACGTAAGGATTGTTCCAACTCACCTGGCTCCTCAGTGATTATGCAACATCTCTGCTTCATTCCAATGGGAGATGGATCACATCATGCAAGATCTTAACTCAGCTGTGTGAAATTTATCTGGATGACAATGGTATTTTCCATACCCTTCATCAATCATTTAAATCACCTCAAGCCAGGGTTCCATTTACTGATAGGAAAATCATAAAAAAATTAAATCTTCAAAGTGTACCTTCTTCCAGCAGGAATTGAAATACTTAGGACATGTCATATTGAGGGAATAAGATTCAACATTTGTACAATAAGGTGAAGCTTCTCCAAGATGCCTGAGCTGAATAGCCTTTGAGATTTATAGACATTCTAAGGAATGATGGGATTATACCATCACCATATCCTTAAATTTGTTCAACTTTCTAAATCACTTGTCTGATTGCTCGCTATAAACACTTCATCCATATGAGGAGTAAAGCAACGAACTGCATTCAAATGAGTGAAAAGCTTGATGAGAAATGACAAATCTTATGACATCCAGACTACAGGAAGCCATTCATCATGTTTATTTACTCCTCTGAATTTATCATAGGCGCAATCTTTTCTCAACTGTATGAGAACACATTGAACACCCAGTGTTATATTATAGTATAACGCTTTTTAAGACTCAGAAAATTTCTCATATCAAGGAGAAAGTGCTTAGCTGCTCTCCTAAAGGGGAAGCATTTCAAGGCTTTCTTGTATGGTATGAACTTTAGAGTTGTGAAAGATCACACTTTCTAAAGTGGCTGAAGAACATGAAAGATCTAAAAGAAAGGCTAGTTTGATGGGCTCTCAAGTTTTTCACTATGACATGAATTTCATCCATTGGCTGAAACAAAGCACATGAACGTAAATGGACTGACTTAACTTCCCCTACTATATCTTGACAATAGCAAAGTGAGCAGTTACATGACCTACTCAGGAAGCCAGACTCTAGGGAAGATGAGATGAACAGTTCATGGTCAAAAAACATGCTCAAAATACAAAGATCCTTTACAAATTACTTTACAATAAGATCAGAACTAACTTGCTACCTTACTTAAAACCTTTAGAATAGGCACTAGTTATAATGGAAACCCACAACATTTTAAGACATGGAGGATCCAGAAAAATTTACATATGACCAAAGATCTCTACTATGGGAGTTAATACTAGACTCTGTAGTGGAATCCTTAGACGCTTGCATACTTGTAAAAAGAAGACACTGCATAAGACCAAGTATAAGTAGTATTTCATGACCCCTCAGCAGCCGTTTCAAACCCATCAGTTTAGATGTCATAAAATCACTACCTGAATCCACAGGATGAAGGTAACACATTTCAGTAGGGGTTAATCATTTCACAAAAAGTAAGTCAAAGCAATTTTCACTTGTATGCAAACCACTAATGATATGCTAACTTTTTGCATCAAAACGTATTGACTAATCACAGATGCTCACAGGTTATACTATGCGTAATGGGAGTAACTTTACTTTAAGAAATTTGAGAATCTTATCCACAAGCATGGGAACTCAACAACTATTCTTGGCTTCTTAAAACCTATCAACTTATGGGAATGTAGAAGAGCAAACGGAACATTGGTTTCATTATTATGCATTATGACCACTGCTGATACATTACACTGGGATCAATATCTCCCAAGTGCATTAATGGCTTACAGGATAAGTTTCCACCAAATTATCAATAATGTCTCCATTCATGACTTTATATGGAAGAGAACTTGGAGGCCCAGATTAGTAGCTCATGAAGTTACCAGTAATGTTACCAAAGATCTGGAGAATGTGCTAATGGATTAGCAAAGAAGATAGTAGAACTTCAGTTGAAAGCAATGATAATCTAGCCAAGACAGTTACCAAAGAAAGCCAAGCAGCAAATGCCACTTGCCAACCTTTACCCACTTTGAGATTTCAAAATTAGTCCTATATTATCAAACTCCAATTGCACCCCAAGGAGAAATTTTTTTGATTCATTAGGGATTAACCATAAGCAATCACTTATAAATACTAAAATTATTACCTAATCAAGTCTTTTGAGTTTGGAGTGATGTCCAACCGCATTAATAGTTGATTATTGCATCAGTACTTACCTGCCAATAGTCTTGAAGGGGGCGATGTCAGATATTTTAATATTTGACCTGATAAGAAGAATATTGACCTTTTGACTCCATAAGCCAAATTGACACCTAGACCTGAAAGGGCATTTGTTAAAATCAGGGTCTTTTAGATGATAGCTCGTTTCTGCTCCCTGATATTAACTGCACAGATTCTTGACCACTTGTATTGATTAACTAAATCAAATAAACTGTGACATTGATAGTATAAAGACTATTAATAAACCTTGGGTTGGGACCATCTAGTACTAAAAAAAAGACTATTTATAAAGTTGATTGCTATAAAAACCATGTTGAGTAAAGGGTCTAACGCTAACCAAGTACATGTTCCTCTTGAAGATATTTTTAACTGGTAGGAAACATTTCACTATTCTCATCATTCAAAGGCAAGTGAGATTTGGTAACAGAAAATAAGGGATATCCAAACCTTGTACTCTTATTTCAAGAGTAAGCTATACAGCCAATGTATAAACAAATAAGTTATTATCAGTTTTAGATCTGCATTTATTAATTGTCATTGAAGTTTTTATAGTACATTGGTTATATAGCTTTTCAGCTGCCCACTGGGATCAAACAAGTGTATTAAAAATGGTTTGACCCTTGAGTTTTAGCTTCTAAATCCTGGCAGATAACTTTACCTTAATTTCTTAATTAGCATTATACTCAGTGTTCATCAATTAATATATCAGTTTAAAAAGCCAAATACCATTTTGATTTTGCATGTTGCCTAATGACGATTCTACCATTGACACCAGTGTTAAAAGCCTGGGTAGTTTTGACATCTCCCCAACCATTTGCTTTTGAATGATTACTCATAAAAAATTGATTTTTGATTTTATTTCTTAGTTGAATTATTACTCAATATTGTTGAGGATGATCTAAATAAATATACTTATTAAATTAAGTATCAGATCCCTTCCATTGATATACTATAACTAACACTTTAATCATCAACCATTGCCATAATATCAAATTGTAAACACCAATCATCAAATCAATTAATCTGTCAATGGACTAAATAATGTGTCAACTGAAATTCAAACAGTTTTAAAGTCAATTCCTTAATAAGTTATTAAGAGAAATCAATTTTTTAGCACAGCTCTATTCAACTTTTGGAAAATACAATAAGCCAAATTGAGCCTATATGCACAAAGGTGAATTCCTGCCTCATCATAATAGTGGATCATCAGAAGGTCAAGTGACAACTACTCAAAGTGGCACTCAAGACACCAAATTAAGATAAGCTAAAAAGTTAAGATTCAAGAATTTTGACAATTGATCAATTTAAATAACTCCCAATCATTTTACTTGGGTATTTAACTCACCATTTTTGCCCTATCAAAATTATGATAAAGAGACATTGTATCATCCAGAATGCATGCCTGGCCTAGAGCCTCTCTTACAGATGTCACCCACATTAATATTTTTATCCTTTTCCTTTTGAGGTTTGTATCTTTGAATGCAACATATAAAACCCCTATGATAATATAATATTGTTATGTCAAAGATTCTATATTTTGTTTTGGGTCTTGACTTTAATAACTCCTTTTCGCCATACTTACCATAGGACAGTACTCTAGTTGAAAGGACAATAAGCGGTGACTTGACACCCTGTTAAGATAAAAATATACTTGTCATGCGGCATAGTTGGCTTCAAACATTGTCTGTCAGGATTCTTGGACATGGCCAAGAGCATAAAAACAGAAGCACTAAACTTAAACTCAACCTTAGCAGAGGAATATTTGCGTATAAAAGAGTCAAGTGCTAATACCCTAGTGACAAAATATTCCACTAAAAAGATATTGGTGCTAATTTGATTCATATTTTTCTATCCTTTAAGGGATTACTGGTAAACAAAACAGAAACTTCCAAAAAAGCTTAATACCATGTTCTTTTGAGGCTACCTATGTTAAGATGTATCTTTCCCAATATTGTATAATATCAGAGATAAAAAGAAACGTGTGAACACTAAAGGGTTCACATCAAGAAATAAGAGGATGAAAACAAAAAGAAGTAGACCCTCTACCTTATGTATTGAGCAGTATCTACTGCTTGTGGGTTGACAAAACTCAAACTATATGGATGTCATTAATGCCATGAACATTTTAAGCCATGGACTAATTGAGATGACGATAACAGCCATGTGAAAATGGTTTGTGAAAATGAATGGGTACACAATGTGACAGATTTTAAAAAACTCATAATAATCAAGGATATGCCAAAGTTGCCGCCAAACAAGTGTTAGATTTTGATTATAAATTTATTAATAACAAAGTGGCAGAGGAAGAATTGGATATAATTTATGATGCTATAAATTGTGATACTTTTATTCCAAAGCTAGAGCAACTCCTGAAAAAGTTCCGCCAGATATAACAACCTATTCTATAAAAAAACCTGGAATAATTTACTAGAACTTTGGCTTGTCACAGTCATTAAAAAGAAGTCTCTGGTAAAGCTAAACCTAACAAAAAAGTGACAATGAAATCAAATCATTCTGCACTGATACTACACGTTGTTCTGCATCTAGTACTAAAAAAACTACACGTTGTTCTGATGATGAAGCCAGAAAAGCCACCCTGACTGCCTCAGCGCCCTCTAGTTCCCCACCCTAAAGCTCCTCACTGCTACAACAATGAAATAGGAGGCACTGAAGCTCAACAAGAGAATTTCAAGATCAGTTTTGAGTTTGAACTAAAATTAGCAGCCAAAGAAGATGACTAACTTGTTGTTTTGTTTCTTGACGCCAGGGCTAACAACTGCTTAAACAGGCTTACTAATTTGAATGATTTTGCAAAATTAAATTTTCTTGGTCAAGGTGAACAAAAAACACCTATACTTTGATGTCATCAGTCAAGCCAAATAATCTGAGACCAAACTGCACTCTCCTAACATTTTTATTTATTCTAAAGATTTTATCTATTTAATATTATTTATTTTATATATTAAGCTTTTATAATCTCCTACCTACATCAAAAAACTAAAACTCCCTAACAAACCTTAAAACAAAAAGGACTTTAAGAAGTTTCCTTCTAACCGCCTTTAAGTTCTAAACTTAAGCTGTGCTCAACTTCTCCAACCTTTTTCTAACTGCCATCTATTTCCCATTTCTATTTATACTATGAATTATTTCAGATCCATTCTAGCCACAATTATCGCCTCATCCTTAGCCTTGCTCTTCCCTCTCACTGGTATGGTTCTACCTACATCAAATTATCTAGTGATGGTATTTATCCTAATTGACTCAAAATTGACAGAAACAGACTGACTATTCCACAATCTCCAAGCTTAAGCTTGAACCCTATCTTAATGAATGCTAAGGTCCATTTTTGAGCGCAATGGTGCTATGCCCAAGAAGCCTGGCAGTCAATACTTCAAGCTATCTAAAAGTCATGACAAATATTTTTCTTTTATATTAAAAAGTGCCAAGTCACCGCCTATATCCCATCAATTAGACTATCAATCATAAATAAGTTTGGCAAGATGGACTTATTGAAGTCAAGTACCAAAATAAGCTATAGAGCCATTGATGTAACTTTATTATTTCTTAAGAGAGTTTTTATGTTATAATTTACAGTATAGACCCCAAAAAGAAAAGTATTATTAAAATAATAGAGGGAGAAATATGGAAGGGAGGCTCTTGGTCAGGGGAAGCATTACCAATGGTGTAATGCCTTTGTAGCATATTTCTGTTAGGGCAAAAATGTAAGTTATATGTATTAATTTGGATGAGACTTGGTATCACTTAGGTCAATCATTGAATTGATCCTTGATCCTTATCTATTTGCAGGTTTTCTATATAATACCTCATGTGCTTCCTTAATATGTTTCCTAAAGGCCAATGATCCTTAATTCAATTAGGCAGGATTTTATCTTGAGTATTTTAGTCTTGATTTGGTCTAACAAAAAAATTTTCTAAGGTCAATTTGAGCCATACTAACTAATAATTTTTGGGGTGATAATTGAGGTAAAACCATAACCACCTTCTTTAATCTAGGCATTTATTCTGTCATGGGAGTCAAATGGTCAATATTCTTCCCATCAAGTCTGATTTTCTGATATCTTGTATCACATCTTCAAGAATATTGGCAGAGGAGGACTGATGCATGAATTGGCTATATATGCAGTTGACAATTACTCAAGTTTCTAAGGACATGATTGAGACTTTACCTCATATTTGTAGGTTATAGCGTATAGCCCAACCCAAATGATTTCTAACTTTCTACTTAGGGTGCTATACAATTAGGACACTATAGGACTAAATCCAAAATCCCAAAAATGGGTAAAAGTTGGCAAGTTGAATTTTCTGCTTAACCTTCTCTTGTAGCCTTTTTGTCTAGATTTACCATTGCCTCTATTGAAAGAATATTTTATTGGCAAATCTTCTTAGCACTTTCTTGGACTTTGGTATTATCACTGGCAACTTCATAAGCTCATAGAGCTGAAATTCCAGGTTCTCTTTCATTTAAGATCTTGAAGGAAGAAATTTCTAAAATTGATAGAAACTCTTCCTGTAAGCCATCAACGCACTTGAGAAATTGGTCCCAGTGTAAGATCTGTAGTGGCTACTTCAGTAATATTGAAACCAAAAATTGCATTTGCTCTTTCTACATTCTTATTAGTGGATGTTTTGTAAGGCGCTGAGAATAGTTGTTGAGTTCCCATACTCGTTGATAAGATTATCACAACTCATAAAGTAAAGTTTTTTCTGTTATTATATAGCAGTACATGTGAGCAGTCATGCCAATTGGATTTTTTGATATAAAATGATAGCAGTAGCCTTGGCAGTCTGCGCAGGAATGGAGATTGCTTTGACTTACTTTGTGAAATGATCTATCCTTATAATATTTATAAAAAAAATTCTCCTGTGGATTTAAGTAGTGGAGCTATGACGTCTAAACTGATGGTGTAAAAACGGCTGAGAGGCCATGGGCTGCTACTTTTACTTGGCCTTATGCAGTATCTGCTTTTACAAGTTATGCAAGAGTCTAAAACTTCAACTAAAAGTCCAATACTATTCCCAATAGTATCAATCCTTGACACATTTGTAGGTTTTCTGGCTCCTTCATGTCCTAAGATGTTGTGAGTCTTCATTATAACTAGTACCCATTCTGAAGGTTGCAAGTAAGTTAGCCAGTCAGTTATAATTTTTTTGTAAAATAATCTGCTGAGAACTTTTATATCTAAAGCAGGTTGTTTTAGAACCTTCTGAACTAGTAATCTTCATCCTCCCATAGTATGGCCTCATGAGCAAGTTGTGTAACATTTCAGCTTAGCTAAAGTATAAATGTAGTAACCATCTAGTACTAAAAAAAAAAAAAAAGTATAAATGTAGTAGGGGAAGTTGAGTCCGTCCATCTAAGTTCATATGCAACATTTCAGCAAGGTGGGTGAATTTATGTCATAGTGTTGAATTTTGAGAGCCCAGTGGGCTAGTCTTCCTGTTGGATCTTTCATGTTTTATGCCGATTTTAAAAAGCGTGGTCTAAATCATCTGTAAAGTTTGTACTGTACAGGAAGGGCCCAAAATTTTCAACGCCAGGATAACAGCTAAGCACTCTCTCTATGATGCTATAATTTTGCTCATTTTTGGAAAGCGATTTGCTGTAATATGACACCAGGTGGTCAATGCCTTCTGTTGGATTCTCCCTGGGTTGGGTGAAAGCCTTGTCTAGGGGAAGGATTGATACCCCCGTTTAAGGGGCATAGATCCCAAATGGCTTGATAAGTTTGAGAATGGGGTTCAAATCTATATTATCTGCAGATATACCAAATTTGGGGCTTTATATAAATTACTCTAAATTTGGGGAATCGTTACATCCCCATTCTTTGAGTCATGTAAACTGGGGTCTCCATTGATCTGGTCATGAGGGCAATGAGATCTGAGTAAGGTTCAAAAAATGGGCAATCCAGAAGACCAGGAGAGACCTACATGGATGGGGCCATGATAATCCTTGAGGCACTGTATCCTTATGCACCCTATAAAAAGCAATACATATTAATTTAATAAAGTCCTTTTTTCATAGGATATAATTCTATTTTATTTTTATTTAAGTTTAATTTATTATAATAATTAAAGTTTCATCCAACTCTGTGCCTAGAGCTGCCCCTGTCCTCTCAGCTGACCATATCCTCATGCAGTCAGCCCCCTTATTGGGTTTCTCAGCGTTAGCATCAGTGAGCACATCTGGCAGAAACCCAATAACTGGTGCTCACTACAAGGGGGCTCCCAAGGTGCACCCTGAGGAGTTACCTTCAATCTTGGTTGATAATCAACCCACAACAAGCACGCTGGATGCAGAACTTCTGACCTACCTCCTCTGGAACGGCCAAGACCCAGTAACAGTGGAGACTGACTTTCCAAAGATATCCTTTGAATTTGTCCCAGAAGACTTCATGCACTTCCAAACTCCCAGTCAGCTGAAACCTTTGCTTGACCTGTTAAAAACGCCTGAAAATTTTTAAAAAAGATGTTATTTAGAAAAAATTCCAGCATCACAATGAAAAAAAATAAATGAAAGCAACATTTTATTACAGGGATCAAGCATCATGTTTCAAGAGGATGTGGGATGCTAGGAGAGAAGAAGCCTTTAAAAATTACCCAGCGGAATGACTATTGGACCCTAGGACCTGTCTACTGTGATGAGAAAAAATGTTTAAGCTTCTCTCAGCTCTAGGCAAAATCAAAAGAATTTAACCAAGCTACAACACATCCTCCATTCAAAAAAATAAAATCAAAATAATCCAAGTGCTTAATTTTAACAAAAGCAACTAATTTTAATACTAACCCTAATATTTATTTAGATAATAAAAAACAAAATCCTCTGCTTGATATCAATTCCCACTCTGCCACATCAGAGAAGAAAGTGGAAACAAAGCGCATAGTCAATTTGAGCCCAAAGGTTCCAAACAACAAATCAAATGTGGCCAGCGAGCATTGGCAACACCAAATTGACAAAATTGGTAGAATTCAAAAATCAGTTTCCAATCTTAATGAAGGCAGCAAACTTCAGAAATTTTGGGAAGCCTCAAAAACAATCAGTGCGACAAGTGATACAAACATCAGGAAAAATACCTAGAACTTACCTTTTCACCATTTGTGATAAGCTCAAAAACTCCTTTCTAGCAACCCTAATGTTTTCTAACTTTGACAGCTCCCCTCCAGAGATCAGGCCAGATATTACTAAAACAAAAAGTCAGGATTACCCAGTTTGGCTCTCAGATTGGGATAGTGCTGATCCCAACAAAAACGAGAGCCCTGAAAAAGCAAAGTTTGAGGAACCTGCTGACATTACCTCTGCTACTAATGCCAACCTTTTGGCCCACTTTTCATTTCCCTCTCAAACTCTGACACATGGCCACTTTTGGTCATAAGTGATATTTGCTTGCCCCAATCCTTAGATGGTGGCTTGGCATTGCTTGAAAAGACTTCCTGTTGAAACCTTCAGGGGGCAACTGTAAGTCTTGGGGACCAGCCCTTGAAGCTGGATAGGGCTCAGCACCCTTTCCAGTCAAAGAGGGGGCCCAAGGCTCCTGTGGACCCTCTGTCACAGTTGGGTGACCTTGCCCACATGATAGATGAGCGCTCAGTAACAGCTTTTCTCCCCAAAGCTGCCCCTTTCCCTCCCCTTCCCTCCCCTTCATCCTGGTAGGATTGATAGAGGAGGCCTATAGGGAGGTGGTGCATGGTAGGGGGCTTGAGGGGGTCCAGAGGCCACCCACTCCCCAGGCCATCTATGGGGAAAAACTGGGAAAATTGCAAATCCCAGTGTCAGAGGCTGGCTGGTAAATTCTGGACTGGGGAGGCCAGTTCAGGTCAGCTGGGTTCAGGATTCAGATCAGAATATAGCTTGGATCAGAAACCTGGGTGCAAATGGCTCAGATCATTGGGTCCAACGTTCCAAGGCAGTTCCAGGAGATTTGGATCATGTGAGTGGGCCAATTGTAAGATTGTCCCAAATTGCACTAAACCCAGTCTGTTGACCCCTGCTTTCTGAGATGAATCTGGAATGCTTAAGCCATGAAAATCAACCAAGTCGAGTCATCAAAACCTGGATTGGCAGCATCAATTTGGCTCAGTCACAAGAAGTTTGGAAATTTACAAAAATTTTCTAAGCTTCTGCCAAACCAGGAGTCACTTTTCGCCCCCCCTCCAAGTCAGCCAACTGAATCCCCACCCCATTCCCCAAACAACCAATCCCCTGATTCCTCCTTATGCCTATCAAACCATTAAAAGGCAACTGGCCCCACCGAGGGTGGGTGTCAGTTCATTCTTTTAGCCTTTTTATAAAATCAAAATCTGTGTATCTGCCCATCTGCCGCGGACTCCGCCCATTGTCAACGCAGTTTTTAAGTCATCATTCTGTCATTCAATCTGACAAGATGTGCCATTGCCCAGATCCTTTTCCCGATGTTCACAGACTGGATTATCCAGTCACTCAATCCCACCATGCAGCAGCAAATCACCAATGCAATCATCTGGCCCACCCCCAATGGCAAGCCCACTGTTCCATTCATTCCATCACATCCTTTAAATGGAGACCATTCCATTTATTTGGATGACAAGTCCGCCAAGTTTTCTCCCCAGGGAGAGCAATCTCAAGGCATCCCTGGCCCACCGCATGTGGGTTTGGCTCCATTCGTTGCCCCTGCCACTGCAGGTTCAGCTCACCCACAGGACTCTGAGGGTCCCTGTTTGGGGAGACTCAGTTCCAGCCCCTCCTATGGGGTTTTCCCTACTTCCAACCACATTTCTAACAACAGGTGGTCCCTGTACTGCCTCCCATGGGCGCGCAAGCCTCTCCCTCAGGTTCTGAAGGCCAGCAACCGCGCTCCTTAGAGGAGTCATCATCCTCCCTGCCTCTCCCACCTCTGGGGGTTGCCCCATAAGACTTGCGGTTGCCCCCAATGAAACCATCTGGTTTGCCTTGGGGCCTTTGGTTCACTATTTAATGTTTGCTTTCCTCATGTGACCCTTAAGTCCCCACTTCTTTTAGTCACTTGGACCGCTATGCCTCTGGCATTCTAGGCCTTCCACTGGGTGCTCACGCACTCTGACTGGGAGCCCAGTCTAGTTCTCCTTAGCCACATCTGTGACATAATGAACTGACCCCTAGTTTCAGCCTTCTCCACCCTCCTTGCTGGGGTGGGCGATGCATTGGCTTTTGCCCTCACTTTGAGTGTGCTTTCCCTTTGTGACCTGGCCTTCTCCTGCTGGGCAGTAGCCTCATTCATCTGGGCTTGCCGCCAGGCCGGGTTGAACTGGTCCCCGGCCCACCAGGCACTAGTGAAGAGTGTTACCCCTTCAGCAAATGCAACAGGGTTGGTGGTTCCCCCTGTCCCCTCCAATGAGGTGGCAGATCAAGTCCTGGGCATCCTGGCTGAGATCCAGGTGTTTCTCACTGCTGATGGGGGAAGTCTCCACTTCTCTCTGATGCACAGCAGAGTGTGGCCCTCCTGGATGCTTTGGATGGGGATGCCCGCTGGTGGGTCAGGGGAGTGCTCTGCTTGGCCACCAAGCCAGGCAACTCCACCCCCTTGTTGGCGCTGGTTACCTCATTGGTCCAAGCCCCTGAGTCAAGACTGTCGCGCCTCCTCCACTTGTTTATGTTGGGACAGGCAGCCATAGACAGGCCTCCTTGATTGAGGCCTTTACGGTCCTGGCTCCCACAGTCCCCATTCTAGTCAAAATTGCCATCTCTGCATTCCGTGCAGCCCTGGATCACAGTGCGGCAGCTCATACTGTGTGGGATCCCGTCCCTGGATCTTTAGAGGTTGCCTTTTTGGTGGCTCAGACAATTGAGGCCAGGCCCTGGCATAATTTAGTCTGTCCTGTCACCACTCCTGAGGCACCTCATGTGGGGCCTCCTTCTGCCAATGGGCGCAGCCAGGGGAAGCACCTGGGTTTAGCTGCTTTGCGTCCCCTCCAGGGGCATCCTTGGTGAATTTCCCCAAAAGGGAGTCCTTGCTGATGATACTGCCAGCCCCTAGCTCAGATAAAGAGGCAGAATCGCTGGGTCCCCTGGTGCTCTGAGGCAGTTCATGGTGAGGAGATCGTTCCCCAGGGGGTGAAGGGTACTCTGTGTGATGAGATTGTTCCCCTGGGTGGACCGGTTCCCCCTGGCAAGAGTGGGGGTGGTGCATATTAACCCCCACTTACCTATGTGGAGCAAGGGAATGTTGGAGACCCCAGATCAGCCATGCCCTACCGGCGTGGACCCAGGACAGTCTCTTCTGATGTTGGGATATGAGCCCTCCTCAGGTGCCCTTTCGCTAGCTCACCCCAATAAAGAGGACCAAGCATACTTCTTATTTCCAATTTCTTTTTCCTCAGAGTCTGGGGTGGTCATGATGCAAGCCCTGTTGGACACTGGGGCAGCGGGCAACTTCATTGATCTTGCTGTGGCCCAGTCATTGAATCTAGTGATGGATGAAGCTTCCTTCATTTTGGACACCTCATTTGAGACTCTGATGTCCTGCCATGTCCAAGCCAGTGCATTTCTTGATTCATGACTTCAGGTTCACCAACCATTTCTCAGTGATACAGGATTTGCTTTATCCTGTAATCTTGGGGGTGGGTTGGTGGCGCTGCCATCAAGTTCATATCAATCTTGCCACCAACTCCTTGTGGTTTAAAACCTCAAGCTGAGTGGTGAGATTCCCTTGCTGAAATATTTTCCCAGGGTACAGCCCTCAGTTCTATTGCTCCACTGGATCCTAGTCTGGTTGACCTTCCTCCAGATTTTCCCCCAGGTCTAGCTCCATACCGGGCCATCTTTGACATGTCCTTGGCAACCAAGCTCCCATCCCACTCTGAGTTTGACTTGATGTTCCACCTGACGGTCAATATGGTCAAAATCAACTGCCCCCTTTATCCTTATATGGAGGAAGAAGATAGGGCTCTTGGCAGTTGGTTGGATGTCATGCTAGAGAAGGGTTGGCTTGTCAAGAAGACATCTCCAATTGCCTCCCCTGTGGTCTTCACCAGGAAAGCAGATGGGTCCCTGCGCCCCTGCGTTGATTATGGACACCTCAACAACATCACCATTCTGGACCCATACTCTTTGCCCTTAGAGCAGAGCATAGCACAGGCCATTGCCAAGTCTCATGTCTTTTTGAAGCTGGATCTGGTGAATGCCCTCAATCAGGTGAGGGTGGCAAGGGGACAGGAGTGGCTCACAGTGATTCAAACTCGCTGGGGTCTCTTCCAGTTCAGGGTGATGCCATTCATATTGAAGAATGCGCCAGCCACCTTCCAACACCTGATTGATGATGTGCTGGGGGACTTGCAGTTCTCTTGTGCGGTGGCCTACATCAATGACATCTTGGTCCATTCCCCTAGCCCCAAACAACACGTCAGGGACCTCAAAGCAGTTGTGGTGGCCATCCACAAGTCAGGGCTATTCATGAAGCCCTCTAAGTGTAAGTTTTTCAGGGATGAGGTTACCTTCCTAGGCAATCTCGTTTTAAGGGATAGGTACACTGTTCCCCCTAGCAAGTTGGAGGCCATTCAGTCGTGGCCTACCCCAACCACACAGAAGCAGCTTTGCAGCTTTCTGGGTACCATCACCTTTTTAAGGAAATTTTCTCCAGCTCTCACTCAACTGGCAGCCCCACTGCATCCCCTCACTGGCAAGAACGTCCCCTTTGTATGGTCCCCCTAGTGCCTGCAGGCGTTTGAGGGAATCAAGGAGGTGTTTGTCACAGCCCCCATTCTGTGGCATGCTGACACATCCCAGCCTTTCACAGTCACCTGCAATGCCTTGTCGGTGGCTGTGGGGGCAGTGCTGTTGCAGGAGCACAAGGGGGTGGAGCACCCGGTGACTTATTACTCTTGGATGTTTACCACAATGGAGCAGGCTTGACCAATATATGATAAGGAGCTAGCGGCGGTGGCATGGTCACTCACCCATTGGCAATATCTCCTGCAGGGTGCCCTGCATGAGGTTACCGTTTGGATGGACCATAATAACCTGCTCTAATAATCTAAACCTCAGAAGTTAGGTCACTGGCAGACCTGCACATATCAAGATCTCTGTGAGTTCCAGTTTAAGTATGAAATCATCAAAGGGCCATTGAACATTTTGCCAGACATGCTCAGCCGCAACCCTGCCTTGTTTCCTAATGGAGAGGAGGACCCCTTGGACCTTATGACAGTGGTGCCTCCCTCTCAAATCCTTACTTTGGCTCCTCCTGTCATGTCCTCTGTTGATGTAGACCCAGCCACTCCGCTCCTCCCATGGGTCCTTGCTTTCCAAACCTGCTGCCCAGAAGGAATTGAGCTGCTCACTGACTTGGAGTCTATGCATCACAAGAAAACCCTGTATGCCTTATGGGATGGGACGATCTGGTTCCATGGTTGGGTCTGGGTTCCTCCTTCCCTACGCAGTTGAGTCATTGAAAAAACCATGTTCCCCAGACTGTTGGCCACCCTGGGATCAAGAAGTGTGCCGATCTCATCAAAAGGACCTATAATTGGCCTGGGTCCTCAAAGGATATTCCCAATTGGATCTCTCAATGTGTCACCTGTGCCCAGGCAAAGTCTGATCATTCAGGGAAAAAGGGATTGTTGCACCCCTTGCAGCAGGCTGAGGGACCGTGGACCTCAGTCTCAATAGATTTCATCATGGAGCTCCCACCCTCCTGTGGTTCTGATGCCATAATGATGGTTGTGAATTGGTTTACTAATTTGTCACTCTTCATCCCCTGCCTCTCTTCTATCACTGCAGTGGATACCGCGAATTTATTTGTCAATCATGTCTTTGCCATGTTCAGTCTTCCCCAGGAGATAGTAAGTGAAAGGGGACCCCAGTTCATGGCCCAGTTCTGGGAGGAGATGTTGACTCTCCTTCGCATCAAGCTGTGTCAATCCACAGCCTATCATCCTCAGTCTGATGGGCATACTGAGCGGGTGAACCAGGTACTAGAGCATAACCTGCATTATTACATGACAGCTGCACAAGATACTTGGGAAAGGATTTGCCACTTGCACAGTTCACGTACAACAATTCCCTCCATTCCTCCACCAATCTTTTTCCTTCAAGGCCACCTTGGGGTATAACCCCTCATTCCAGATTGGTCCTTGACTCTCCACAGTAGTTCCAGCCACTAAGGACTGTGTGAGCTCACTCTGCAAGATGCATAACCTGGTCACGAACCTTTGACAAAGTCCATTGAGGACTATAAGAGGTTTGCTGATTGGAAGTGCCTTCTGGGCCATGAAATCACAGTTGGTTCCCTTGTCATGTTGGATACCTGCAACCTCCCCACAAAGGCCCCCACTCGCAAGCTCTTGGCCAAGCGCTCAGGACCTTTTGAGGTTGAGAGGGATTTAGGCAATGGAGCCTATTGCCTGAGACTTCCCACGCGCTGGAAGTAGCACAATGTCTTCCATACCTCCCTGTTGACCCCCTTTAAGAGGGATAGGCCTCTGTCCCTTGAGCCAATCATCATTGGGGAATCCCAGTAATTGGAGGTGAAGCCATCGTAGCCTCCTGTTGGTCCTGCCAAGCCATCCAGTATTTGGTCACCTGGAAAGGTTACCCCTCATATGAGAACAGCTGGGTGAATGCACGCAATTGTATGAACTGCAAGGACCTGATTGAGGAAATTTACCCCTCTTACCTGACTGAACCCCGCCCATCTCAGAATATTGTGGCCATCCTGGCCATAAAGCTACCGGAGCGCCACAAGAACTACACCTTGGTCCATGCCCCAGGGGTGGGATCCTCCCTGTCAAAAAAGGGAAGGGTAGTGTAAGTCTTGGGGACCAGCCCTTGAAGCTGGATAGGGCTCAGCACCCTTTCCAGTCAAAGAGGGGGCCCAAGGCTCCTGTGGACCCTCTGTCACAGTTGGGTGACCTTGCCCACGTGATAGACAAGCACTCAGTAACAGCTTTTCTCCCCAAAAACGCCCTTTTCCTCCCCTTCCCTCTCTTCAATCCTGGTAGGATTGATAGAGGAGGCTATAGGGAGGTGGTGCACGGTAGGGGGCTTGGGGGGTCCAGAGGCCACCCACTCCCCAGGCCATCTATGGGGAAAAACTGGGAAAATTGCAAATCCCAGTGTCAGAGGCTGGCTGGCAAATTCTGGACTGGGGAGGCCAGTTCAGGTCAGCCAGGTTCAGGAGTCAGATCAGAATAAGGCTTGGATCAGAAACCCAGGTGCAAATGGCTTAGATCATCAGGTCTAACATCCTGAGGCAGTTTCAGGAGGTTCAGATCATGTGAGTGGGCAAATTGTGGGATCATCCTAAATTGCACCAAACCCAGTCTGTTAACCCCTGCTTTCTGAGATGAATCTGGAATGCCCAAGCCATGCAAATCAACCAAGTCAAGTCATCAAAACCTGGATTGGCAGCATCAATTTGGCTTGGTCATAAGAAGTTGGGAAAATTTGCAAAAATTTTTTAAGTTTTTGTTGAACCAGGAGTCACTTTTCACCCCCCTCCAAGTCAGCCAACTGAATCCCCACCCCATTCCCCAAACAACCAATCCCCTGACACCTCCTTATGCCTATTGAACCATTTAAAAGGCAACTGGCCCCTCCAATGGCAGGTGTCAGTTCATTCTTTTAGCCTTTTTATAAAATAAAATCTGTGTATCCACCCCATTTACCGCGGACTCCGCCCAATGTCAATGCAATTTTTTAAATCATCATTCAATCTGACGAGATGTGCCAATGCCTAGATCCTTTTTCTGATGTTTGCAGACTGGATTATCCAATTGCTCAATCCCACCGTGCAGCATTGGATCGCCAATGCAATCATCCAGCCCACCCCTGAAGGTGAGCCCACTGTTCCATTTGTTCCACCGCATCTGTTTTATGGAGACCATTCCATTTATTTGGATGATGAGTCCGCCAAGTTTGCTCCCCAGGGAGAGCAATCTCAAGGCGTCCCTGGCCCACCGCACATGGGTTCAACTCCATTTGTTGTTAACACGCTGCAGGTTCAGCTCACCCGCAGGACTCTGAGGGTCACTGTTTGGATAGACTCAGTTTCCAGCCCCTCCTATGGGTTTTCCCTACTTCCACCCACATTTCTAACAACAGGGTGGTCCCCATACTGCCTCCCACGGGTGTGAAAGCCTCTCCCTCAGGTTCTGAAGGCCAGCAACCACACCCCTTAGAGGAGTCATCATCCTCCCTGCCTCTCCCACCTCTGGGGGTTGCCCCTGTAAGACTTGCAGTTTCCCCCAATGCAACAATCTGGTTTGCCTTGGGGGCCTTTGGTTCGCTATTGAATGTTTGCTTCTCTCATGTGACCCATAGATTCCCACTTCTTTTAGTCGCTTGGACCACTATGCTTCTGGCATTCTGGGCCCTCCACTGGGTGCTCACGCACCCTGACTGGGAGACCAGTCTAGTCTCCTTAGCTGCATCTGTGACAGCAACACCCTACCATCATTTGGTCATTTTCTAAGCTCGTGGGGTCACTTGCTTATGCTACTCACTGTCAACAACCTTTTCTCCAAGCCTTACCTGGATCTACTAGCAGATAAGGTGATCACAAGATGCCAGGTTCAAATGGCAAACAAATTGAACTGGAAGTATACAGAGGCTGAGACCCAGATGGCCAAGATGACACAGGAGACATGCAAAAGCATAGCGTTGTTGGAGGCAGAGCTGAAGGCCTTCAAGTCAGAAGTTACCTAGGAACGGAGGCTGCTGGTTGGCCTGCAGTCAGAGATCCAGGACAAGACCAACCAGATTGAAATGCTCAAGATTGACAACTCACAGCTTAGGCTAAAGTTATCAGGCCATAAGGCAAATTACCTCTGAACCCAAAGACAGCTTGAAGCCAGCCACCTCAGAAGAATAGATTGCTCAGCCAGCAACTGGCTGCAGATTGAGGAGCTTGAAACCACCTTTCTCAAAGAACAATCTGAATATATTTGCCACTGAGGCTTACCTCCAGGAGTATGCTGCATTTAACCGTTGGGGCAACAAATTCTACTAGCAAAATCCCAGCATTGCCTCAATCTGCAGTGCTCCTGTTGTCTATGGCTTTACTATTGACAATATTGGAGTGGCCTCATTCCACAGCACCAGCATAACAAACCTGGTCTGCATCAAGCCTGAGGCTCTTTACACCCCCAAACTTGAGTCCTCTGTCTACCTTAACCTTCAGGCCACAACTTGCTCCCCTAGGACAAGGCTTGGAAGGGGCTCTGTCAGGATCTCCCTGGGTTAGGTGAAAGCCTTGTCCAGGGGAAGGATTGACACCTCCAATTGAGGGGCATAAATCCTGAATGGCTTACTAAATTCAAGGATGGAGTTTGATTCTATATTATTAGCAGATATACCAAATTTGGGGCTTTGTATAAAGTACTCCAAATTTGGGGAATTGTTACATCCCCATTCTTTGAGCCATGTGAACTGAGGTTTCCATTAATCTGGTCACAAGGGCGGTGAGATCCAAGTAAGGTTCAAAACAATGGGAAATCCAGAAGACCAGGTGAGATCCTACGTGGATGGAGCCATGACAATCCTTGAGGTGCCATGTCCCCATGCACCCTATAAAAAGCAATACATATTAGTTTAATAAAGTACTTTTTTCATAGGATATGATTGTATCTTAAAATTTATGTAAGTTTGATTTATTCTTTTGGTTAAAGTCTCATCCAACTCTGCGCCTAAAGCTGCCCCTGTCCTCTCAGCTGACCCTAGCCCCATGCAGTCAGCCCTCTTAATAGGTTTCCCAGCGTTAGCACCAGTGAGCACATCTGGAGGAAACCCAATACCTGCAATAAACAATCGATAGAGAATGGTGCTTATGACTAAATAGGAGGCGTCAGTAGATAGGATAGATAGCTTTAAATAGTCTGGATGTTTTAGAATGCATCTTCTCATCAACAAAAACCTTTAATGACTCAAATGCAATTTTTTGCTTTATTTTCTATATGAATGGGGTATTTTGGCAAGCAAACAAATTAAAGGTTCTGCAAGTTAAGAGAGATTAGGTAAATACTTAAATCCCATCATTTCTAAGTATATCTGTATGTCTCAGTGGCTCTTCAACTCAGGCATCTTGAAGATTTCTATAACCTTATTGCACAAGGATTAGTTTCGTTCCCTCTTATTAGCATGTCCTGAAAATTCCAGTTCCTGCTGGAAGAAGCTACATTTTGCAGGTTTATTTTGATATGATAGTCTCTCAGTCATTAGAACCCTGACTTGAGGTGGTCTAAATGATTGTTAAAGGTTTTAGATATATCATATGCGCCTAGATAAAATGGTCTAATGACATCATAGTTAGGACCAACCCCAAGGATAAGGCTGGGCGCCAGGTGGCCCAGAAGATGAAGCTTCAGGCCCTCTCTGACCTCAGGCACACACTGGACCAACGCTGGGTACAAGCTAAATATGCCCAGGTTGGTACTAGTGAGGTGCTTAATGCCAGCCCCTTACATCAGCCCAGGCATTAAAATGGACGGTTTACACCATTAATGCAGACAGTTCAATTTTGACAGTTGAGGAACAGGGTTTCAAAACCCAATCTATCTATGAAATCACGCGTTTGGGTCAAATCCAACTTCAATCAATAACTCGAGAAGACAGTTTCAGTGTTTTTGACCAATTTGGATGGTAGTCTGTGCCTATTGGTGGATTGGTGCTTGGGACCACTTTGGCAGACCCTGATTTCCCCCAACAAAATTTAATTATGTTTTCCCAGACCAACATTCCTTGTTGGTCGACTTCCCAATAAACATTTTCCCATTTTTACCATTTCATGTATGTTATCTCTGGCAAACCTGTGCATAAACTTCTTCAAGGAGGTCTTGTGCTTTGTTAACCACCTTCTTTTTATTCAATTATTTTTTTCAACTTGTGCACCATTGGGTCGCCCAGGTTTCCTCCATCCTGAGACTTTTACTCCTTTCCCCTTTGCACACCGCATCATTTTTGGTCAGTTGTTTGCTATCATGATCACACTTTTTCCCTTGAGTTATTATTGCTCCAGCACCCTCTGCTGGGCTCTAGTAACTATGGTACTAACAGCTAGTTTCCATGCGTTGGCTCTGTGCACTGAGTACCACCACACTGGAAACAGGAGAGTTATAGACACTCTCCTTACATTAGTTGACCAACCCTGTAATTCAATTTGCACAAACTTTTTCTGTGTGGTACTTTTCTGAAGTGGAAATGATGGGCACCGGCTATGGGCTTTGGGTATCATCAGCTGCACCACTGTTTTCTCTTTTTTCTAAAGGTTAGAGCAACTTAGCATTATTATGATTGCCTCCAACTGGAAAGTACCCACCCTTCATGCTCATACCTGGCGGATACAGATGCTTTGAGGTCCAAAAGTTGTGATTCCCTGATTTTCTGCTGATATTACCAATTGCAATTTTACCAAATGGGTTTTAATTTGACAGCACATTCAGATGATGCCAGCAGAATCGGCACAGATGGCCCTGGGGGTGTTGGCCTTGGATAACATCGGGCATTCCATTGCTGTTATGGGAATAGGGTCTTTCACATCTAAAAACGCATTATATAATGAAAACACTATGTATACCTTTGAACCATATTTGCTCTCTCATGGCTCAGATAAGGAACCTATTCCTGTGTACCAAATCACCCCAGAAAATCCCCGTTTGACCTCTCCTATGTTTTGAAGCACTCAGGAAGTTGAAAAGGAACTGCATTTACAATACGAAAATGTTTATGCCCCTGCTGAAGATATGGTGGGATATGTGGCCTCAGTAGTTTGAGTGGACAAGTATCCCTCTCCATTCTTCAATTCAAAATCATACCAGGGTGACATGTTACTACCATATGAAGAATTTAATGGTGATTTACTGGCGTTTTCAGATTTAAATAAAGACCATTCTGGGTATTTTGTACTGACTGCTACCCTCTCCTCCCCTTTAGGGAAACTCAGCACCACTATTTTGTTGGATACTGGCAAACTGAAAACTTTATAGACCAGTGCCTAGTTGAATACCTTGGACTGAGTTACTTTTATGGTGGTATGTTAAGTGAGGGGCGTCCCAAAATATTCCCACTCTGAAGATCATTGGGACAGTGGACTATCAAGTTGGCAAGTACCAATTGTCTGATCACTTCAAAGCGGTCAAAAACCTCCTGTTCCCTATCATTTTGGGTGTGGAGTGGTGGCGAAAGTTTGACGTTAGAACCAACCTGAAAGAGAATACCCTATCCCTCACCGTGAAGAATGGTCACACATTACTTGTGCCTTTATCAGAAGAGAAAGCTCAGAGTGAATTGCCTCACTGGCCCCACCTTCTCCCTTATAGCCTTGCCCCTTTGCTGAAGCCCTCAGTGGAAGTTCCTATACCTTCTTGCTTGGAGGGTTTGGAATCCTCTTTTGATTCAGTATCCGCTAATGCACTTCCTGAGCACTTTGAGTTTAATTGTGACTTCAAACTCACTGTGAATCTGGTGCATATCTCTTCTATCATTTACCCATTGACTGTCTGGGAGGAAGAGGCGTTGGATGTGTAAGTGAAGGAACAGTTAATCAAAGGGGCGATTTTTCAATGTACCTCCCCTGTATGCTCTCCACTTCTCTTTGTTGAGAAGTCTGATGGTACTCTGCGCCCATGTGTGGACTATGGGAACCTTAACAACGTCACTGTACCAGATCTACATCCCATTACTTTGGACTCTCAGATTGCACGCTATGTGGAGAAGGCTAAGGTCTTTTCTAAGCTAGATTGCCTTAATGCATTCAATAAGATCATATTAAAAAGGGACAGGAGTGGTTAACCGCCTTCTGTACCAGAAAAGGGATTTTCAAGTTTTGGGCCATGCCCTTTGGGCTTATAAATGTCCTGCTATCTTTCAACGTTGCTTTGATGCAGCGTTGGGGGACTTGTTAGGGGTATTCATGGTTGCCTACATGGATAATACTCTGGTGTTTTCCCCTGACCAAGAGTCTCATGCAGTACACCTTCAGCAAGTGATGGAGAGGTTAAAGGCAGCCAGCTTTACGCTGAAATTTAACAAGTGCAAATTCTTCAAGTCCCAGGTCACTTTTCTGGGCAACTTCATGTTTGACCAAGGACACATGATAACTCCAGACAAGGAGAAGGCGATTTGTGAGTGGCCTACCCCTACCTCAGTCAAGGAATTAAGGAGCTTTTTGGGGATGTGTACATTCCTCAAGAAGTTCACACCCAATCTCTTGGAGGTGGCAGCTCCCTTATACAAGGCTAGCGGTGCCAAGGTGCTTCAGTGGTCCCCCATTTTGGAGTATGCTTTCCAAGCAGTGAAGTGCACCCTGTTGTCCACATCTAATCTTCGCCATGTTGACCCTTCAAATGAGTTCATTGTGTCTACTGATGCCCCCAACTTCACCATAGCGGCTGCCTTGTTACAAGTAGGTGAAGATGGGATAGAGCATCCAGTGAGATATTTTTCTGGAAAAATGTCTTTGCATGAGTTGAATTACTCCACTTATGACAGAAAGTTACTAGAAGTGGTGGAGGTGCTGACTCACTGGCATCACCACTTGCATGGCTCAATCCAATTTTTCTGGATATGTACAGACCACCATGCCTTGCTGTACTACCACGCTCCTCATGTCCTAACCCCACGGCAGACCTGGTGGCATGAGACCCTTGCCCAATTTGCATTCACATATGAGTTCATTAAGGGTAAGTTAAGGGTAAGGATAATGGTTTGGCGGATGCTTTGAGCTGCAACCCTGCTTTAGGGCCAATCCCAAGGAGGTGGAAATACATAACACACAGTTGATGATTCCACCAAATAAAATTGTGCCCCAACTTCCCTCTTCTGGCCAGCGGGTCAGCACTTGCCCCTCTGATAAATGTGGAGAAATATAGTATGTTCAGAAAGGTAGTCCTTTCTCAGCCGCTAGCAGCTAAATATACTATGATACTGGCTAAGAGCGCTTTGGATTATGAGGATCTCTCCAGGGGCTATCACATGAAGGATGAGATGGTGTGGTTTCAGGGGCGCCTATGGGTTCCTGCTGGAACACTGCGCCTGGAAATCATCCAGGACCATCATGATGGACTCACCGTTGGTCATTCTGGTAAAGCAAAGATGTTGGATAGATATGATGCATGTACAACTGGAAGGGTTTCCTGCTCAGGTGGGGCAATATTGTAAGGAGTGCCTGATCTGCAATCAGATGAAACCCAATCAGCAAACTTTAGTGGGGTTGTTGGTACCCGTCCAAAAGGCTGAAGGGCCCTGGACTTCCCTATTGGTGGATTTCATTGTGGAGTACCTGTCTTTGATGGTCATGATGCCATCATGGTGGTGATGGACCGTTTTACAAAGTTTGCCCTCTTTATTCCCTGCAGAACAATAATAACTGCGGCTGAGATGGCTAGGCTCTTCATCTCTCATGTGTTTGCTCTCCATGGGGTTCCCCAAGAGCTAATCAGTGACTGGGGGCCTCAGTTTACCTCCATCTTTTGGGAAGAGTTGTGTAAGACTCTTCAGATTTGCCCTTGCTGCTTAACTGCCTATAACCCCCAATCATATGGGCAGACAGAGCAAGTGAACTAGTGCTAACAGTTTCTGTGGTGTTACACTGCTGCAGATCATTCTGATTGGGTTTCTCGCCTTCCCATGGCCAAGTTTAGCTAGAATAATACCTTGCACTCCTCAATCAGTTGTTCCCCATTTTTCGCCAGCCATGGCTTTAACCCTGCCTTTAACATGGAGCTCAGCTGTGGGTCTAAGGTTGGAGCGGTGGTGGACTTTGCCAAGACAATCAAGAAGGTCCACCAGGGGGTTTCCACAAGCTTGGAGGTGGCAATGCGAGTGTATGAGGAGAACACTGATGGGAAGCGCCAAGTGGGTCCTGCATACAAGGAAGGGGATCTCATGATGCTTGATGCTTGTAACAACCCTATAAAGCAGCCATGCAAGAAGCTAGGACCTAAGAGGATTGGCCCTTACCGCGTTGTTAGAAAGGTGTGCCATGCCTCATAACAGCTGGATCTTCCCCCTTCATTTTGGATTTTCTCAGTGTTTTATGAGAGCAAACTCACGTTGTTTAAGGGCTCATAACCAGAGCTTCCTGAGGCCTATCTCATGGATGGGGCGCCAGAGTGGGAAGTGGAAAATTTTTTGCCTCCCACCATGTTAAAAGAAGGATTGAGTACCTGGTATCCTGGAAGGGTTTTGATGCTGCAGAGAACAGTTGGATTCCAGTGTGCGACTGTGTGCATGGCCAATATCTGATTAAATCCTTCCACAAGTGTTATCCCCAGGCTGCTGGATCTCAACCCAAACTAACTGTTGCTGCCATGAAGTTGGCCCCAGCCCACAAGAACTTTTCCCTTGTGCAAGCCCCTGGAGGGGGGTTGAGCCCCATTGGGAGGAGAGGGTAATGTCATGGTCAAATGACATCATAGTGGGGACCAACCCCAAGGATAAGACTGGGTGACAGGAGGACCAGAAGGTGAAGCTTCAAGCACTCTCTGACCTCAGGCACACACTGGACCAACGCTGGGTACAAGCTAAATTTGACCAGGTTGGTACTAGTGAGTTGCTTAACGCCCTGCCCCTTACATCAGCCCAGGCATTAAAATGGATGGTTTACACCATTAACGCAGATGGTTCAATTCAGTTAGTTGAGAGAGGAGTTTCATAATCCCATTCTATTTATGAAATCACGCGTTTGGGTCAAATCCAACTTCAATCAATTACTCGAGAAGACAGTTTCAGTGTTTTTGACCAATTTGGATGGTAGTCTGTGCCTATTGGTGGATTAGTGCTTGGGACCACTTTGGCAGACCCTGATTTCCCCTGACAAAGTTTAATTATGTTTTCCCCAACCAACATTCCTTGTTGGTTGACTTTCTCATTAAACATTTTCCCTTTTTTCCATTTTTTGTATGTTATCTATAGCAAATCTGTGCGTGAACCTCTTTGAGGTCTTGCACTACATTAACCACCTTCTTTTAAATTTTTATAAATTTCCAATCATGCACCATTGGGTCACCCAGGTTCCCTCCAACCTGAGACGTTTACCCATTCCCCTTTGTGTACTGCATCATTTTTGGTCAGTTGTTTGCTATCATGATTGCACTTTTTCTTTTAAGTCATTACTGCTCCAGCACCCTCTGCTGGGCTCTAGTAACTGTGGTACTAACAGCTAGTTTCCATGCGTTGGCTCTGTGCTCTGAGCACCACCATGCTGGAAACAGAAGAGTTATAGACACTCTCCTTACACTAGGTATACAATCTCAAAGCTGAGTTAAGAATTTTCATGATTTGTTCCATCTTTCATTGAAATGATGTGGGGATGTTGCATAATCCCTGAGGAAGCTGGGTAGGTTGGAATAATCTACTGTGCATATCAACCCAATTTTCATGGTCTTCTAAAGATAGATCTATCTGGCAACAGCCATTGGCAAGGTCCATTACAGAGAAGTAATTTGAGCTTTTGAGTTGGGCCAGAGCATCCTTACAATTGTGGAATCAGTTCCTGTCATTCTTGGAGAGTCTGTTTAGCATCTCATAATCCATCACTATTCTGTCACTAAATTATTTTTAATAAATAACTGTGGGGATGACCATGGACTCTGGAAGGTTACAAATAAGCTGGCATCCTATATTTACTTGGCTCAGTCTTCATGTATTGCTCCTATACTTTTGACATACTATTAGGCTTTTATCAGATAGTGTTAAATTTTTAATGTAAGTACCATGTGTCCAGTCTTTCATCTGACCATAGTTGACATCTGACATGGAGAAAACATTCTGATAATCTTCAAGTAGTTGGTGCACTCTTTAAGTTCCTCCTGGTTTAACTCATTGTTTATTTGGACTTGAGGGATAGCGCCAATTAAATTATCAGCAATTAAGCTAAAATCTAGGTTTATATAAATAAAATGTTACTTGTCAATTTCATCAGAGGGAAGTAATTGTCCTTTCTTAATCTCTTGATGTTTCTTAACTATGATATTTTTGTCAGATAGATTCCAAAGTGTTAGCTCAATAGGCACTAATCTCTGAATCAAAGAATTATGGTAAAACTTGGTCTAAACCTACTTACTACATTGAAACTTGTAATATGTAGCAAAAACATGAGGATATACTCAGGGTTATGTTGGGTAAAAATCACTTTTTTTCTCCTAATTTAATTTTTTACCTCCTCAGTAACATAAAATGCTATTCCTTCTCTGCAAGTCTTAAGTTGGTTAGCTTTTTTCCTTCCAGAGGTAATATATCACAAAGGTAAAGTAGAAACAGGGTAATTGACCAGACAAAATTAATCCTTCTTGCAGGAGTCTTTATTATCCAGGGAAAAGGAACTTTCATGTTGAGAAGCAATAATGTTTTTTCTTTCATATTAGTGCCTCTTTTTTTAATTTATAGAATGCATTCCAATAAGTATTATAATAGCTTATGTTCAGGGCATCTGTAAGAGCTGAAAAACTAACTTGCCAACTCAGATTGGCAGAAATGTGATGAACCTTTAGCTTTAATGTTGTTTATACCAGTGGTGCTATACTTTTGAGAGTATTCAAGGTTAGGTGTAAGTTGATCTATTGATGGGATGGAACATGACAACATTAATAAGTGATCCCATACACAAGATAGCCATCTTTCAGACCGCCTGAATTACCCCTTCCACTTTGATAATATTTTCTCCAAACTTTAATGGGAGAGCTAAAACTTCTTAAGAGCAGAATGTTACATTGAGCTTCTGGGAAGTCTCAGAATACTCTTTTGATATCTAATAGACTGTAAATGCTCGAGATGGGTCATATCAAAAAGCAAGGTATTGATCAGCATCATTAGCTATATCATATATTTTGGGAACCCAATAACTTTACTGAGGTATATGCCTTCAGAAACCTGGCCATCATCTATATTTCTGCCGTTTAAGCAATTTGTAATGGCAAGATCGATGGGTGATTTTTAAGTATTATACCTGTTTTCTTGTACCCCCCTTCAGAGTCATCACTAGATTTATCTCAATGCATGAAAAATGATAAATTGGCATTTTTTTGCTTTTAGGTACTCTAGGTTGGTCAGCTTTAGAGGTTCCTTCTCCCAAGCTGACCTTCCTTTCCCTGCTAAGCAAGGTCATGTTATTCTTAAATACATATCCTTGATATGGTTGTTCTTGCAGTAGTTGCAACTTAATTTCTCCTATTCATAAGGCTTTGCTTCCTTCATGATATACAATTGGGGTTTATGGAGGCCTTTGGGAGCTCTCTGGCTTGTGTATAACTTCCAAGTTGATAAGGGCTTCTTTGGTGTATAAGAAGGAAGCAATGCTTTTTTTTACAGATGTAATGTGCATGGTAGATTGGGTTATTATGTAAATTAGCAACAACGGTGACTAAAAGTTGTCAAATGTAAGAATTTTCAAGGTCAAGAGCATTTGTGCCTTGATATAAAAGTGATTAGTGTATTTGGCAAGGGTTTCATTCTGGTATAGCAAATTCTCATAAAGGCTTGTTTTTCATATTCAGGCTATGCTTGAACTAAAATTCTCTGATGAGTGCTTCCTACACTTCTCTCCAGGTATGCAGTTATCCATATGAGGCACTATAGCTTATTGAGCCATATAGCTTATACAAGATGATATATGTCTAACCTTTTGATGATCAAAAGCATCTTCTGTCATAGCTTTATAAATGTGAAGCAAAGATGCAATACTCCAGTCATCAGGTGTATTATTGTCCTTAAATGTAGGTTTGAAGATAGTGGCCACCAGTCCTGATATGGTGTGTACTCTAGGAGCTTTGGATTCAGTAACTTTGGTACAAGTGTAGCTCATTTAAACTTGACATGCAAGTTGACTCAATTTTTTTGAAGAGGATTAAGAGGTTGTTCCATTTCCTTTAGGTAAGTCTTAGCATGACATCAAACAGATTGTTTCTTAATTTTAAGTTTATATATCATTCTCCAATTTCATAGTGCAGAAGTCCAGATGAAGATTTTTTTAGTGATCAGATGAGCGGTAAGTTTGCAAAAGCTTTTTCTTATCCTCTAATACTCTAATAGGCTGATTCAAGTCCTCCTTCATCTTCATGCATTCAGCGTCTGAGGAGACTAATCTGTCTTGGATTACAGCTTTTCTGTAAGAGTGTTCCAGCGTTGTTAAGCTTCATTGAGTCAATAGTAGACTTGGTTAATGCTCTCTTGACTTTTTTATTTGCGTTTTGTTGCTCACTGACTTGATGAGTAACTCAATAATGAAAATAGTAGATGACTGAGTTGCACGGGATGCTAGAACCTGCTCAACATGGGTCACTCAGATAATGATCTTTTGAATTGTTGAAGTCTCATAGGTTTGAGGGCTTTAGCACATCAATTTGTTGTAAGTCTTGCTCTAGCTGGGACTTAAGGAATAGGATCTGTTCTTTCACCTATTGACTGCTAGTAGAAAATTGGGCTGCCATTTTGCTATGAGCTTTGATATCTTGTCTTTGGACTCATCAGTGAAGGCACCAAGTAATCATCTGATTTTTATTCTGACTTTATGATGTCCTTTTGGAGAAGATTTATAGCTTCTATCACATACTTAATACCACCACAATTAATAGTCCCATTTGAATATGGAGTTAATCAGTATAGGAACAGTTTGCTTTAATCAAACAGCTTGACCCTAATACTTTATGATGCTAGATTATACAACTGTCCATAGGATATCCATAAGGCCCATATGGTATTGATATGATGGTGGAGTTCCTCATTATGGACTTTTAGTAAATGTACAATATAATAGAATGCAGGGTGTATGAATTTCAGGATAAAGCAAAATAGATTTTACTTGATCCAAAGAGCTCTAGAAAATCACTAGATTCATATAAGTTCATAACAGTCATATCCATAATGGATGCCCTTTCATGGCTGGCTAATATACTGGGTTAATGACTCCACAAAATAAGTCTTGAACTCATTCATTAAAATCATGCTATACAATGAGATTTGGAATCTCCATAAAACTTTCTTAGACTTCTTCAAATGTGACGTGGGCGGACTTCCCATTCAGTCATCTTATCTTCTCAACTGGTTACATTGTTTACCCAGTGGGTTAGACTATCAAATGAGGTTATCTTGCTTGGTGCAATCAATTAAGTTAAGGTATCAATAAACGTTGGCTAAGACCCCTTTAGTGAGCACCAGCCTATTGATCTTCTGTTTTTTAACTCAATTGTACTATGCCAAAACGTCTGCCATTCAATACTTGTAGCCATTTAGGCTTTCATGACAGGTATATTTTCTATTTAAAGGGTGGCAAGTCACCGCTTATGTTCTGTCAATTAGAGTATCTGTCTTATGGTAAATATGTTGAGATGGATTCTTTGAATTCAAGTACCAAAATGAGATATGGAATTAACAATATAACTTTTTCATAATGTAAAGGGTGGATTTTCATCCAATACTTATCATATAAACCCCAATAGGAAAAGGATTAATAAAAATAATAGAGGGAAATCCAGAAGAAAGGCTCATGATGGGTGATAATTTCTGGATGTTATAATGCCTTTGTAGCATATTTCTAATAGGGCAAAAAGTAGTTTGGATATATTAGTCAGATGAGATTTGGTATCATCTAAGTTTATCATTGGGCAAATCTTTAATTCTTACCCTATTTAAAGCTAATTGTAATTTAATGCCTCATGTGCCACCATTATTAATGGTTGCTTGACATTCTGATCATCCTTCACTTTGATAGCAGGCTTTTATTTTAGGTTATCTTAGCTTTGAATTGGTCTGACAGAGTATTCATATGGTAGATTTGAGCTATACTGACTATCAATTTCCTGCATGATAACCAAGGTAACTCCTTGAACCACCTTCTCAATTCTAGGTGCCAATTCTGTTGTGGGAGTTGAATGGTCAATAATCTTCTCTTCATTTCCAATTTCATGATTTTTGACAATGGGACAATAGACTTCTATTTATAAAACTACATTCCATTTACTATTAAATTATTTATCCGTCATCTCCACAATTTACTGTATAATATCAGATCTTGGGTCAGGTTTATTTATGAACTTTCCAAATGCATTTGAATTCATGCAAGGCTAAATCAAGTTTTTTGCCTTCATTGACATGTTGATGGGCCAAACAACTCAAGCACTTTTCCTTTGCCATTTTTGGCTCCTACTTTGAAAAAGTTCATTCCAGAGACCTTGAGGTTGCTCCAGAATTAAAGCTGAGTTGGCTGTGTTATCAGAACCTACCCAGTGAAAACCTGCCACCTTAAATCAGCTTGGACCTCAGAGGTAAAGGCGGTTAGGACTATTTTACTATCTTAAAGTGCTTAATCATGAATAGTTTCTGCCAAATTAAAATAAAAAAATAACAGTTCTAAAACTTGTTGTGTTGCCTGGCCATGTTACAAAGCCTTTGCTTGCCCAAAAACTCACCCTTAAAGTTACTGAGGAGGATGACAGTGATTCTCCCTGTTATGAATTGCTCCTTTATCCCTGGAGAAGCTTTTGGGAGGGGCCCCTGAGCGTATCCGCTGGAAAAAATAAGTGGATCCAGGGATTACCCTCAATGAACGTTGGGTATTCGCTGCTTCCTTCATCTCAATATTAAGTTTATATGAAAATGAGGGGAAAAATGGGTCTGCCACAAATTTTAAATTTGGCTAAAGTTTACATAAATAAAATCAAGATGATTTGCATTAAGTTCTGCACTCAAACTGGCAGTTTAAAGCCAAAATGCCCAATGGAGGCATATATCAAAGTCAATCTGTTAGAAAACCCTCAGATTATTAAAAAAGCTAATTTAGAAAACTCAAGTATGGCCCAAGGTTTCTGGAGCCTTAACAAATTAGAAAAGTTTGTCAGAGCAAATGCAAAAAGGGCTACCCACAATGTGCAACCTGCACTATGGCACAAAAATCCTGGTGCTCTGGAGATTTTCACATATGTCATAAATCTTCTATGATCCCCACATAACAAGTCCTTATATCAATAAGAACCATGTGCTCTGCTAATTTTAGTGCTGGGTATATTTCACTATATTTTTTAAATTGTTAATTCAGCCCAAGAAAACCTTTTAGTTTATAATTTGCAATGATTCCAAAAACTCTGAAGGAACCACCTCAACCAATGGAGGGCTCACGCTCATTAGTCTCAGTGATGATCATAGCCATCTCTCTAATGATTACAGCTTTTGCCTCCCTC
Organism: Massospora cicadina; assembly: GCA_022478985.1. Classification (NCBI taxonomy): domain Eukaryota; kingdom Fungi; phylum Entomophthoromycota; class Entomophthoromycetes; order Entomophthorales; family Entomophthoraceae; genus Massospora; species Massospora cicadina. The sequence goes on along the minus strand of JAKSZP010004230.1, from coordinate 1,941 downwards.
AACAAAGAGAGGCTTTTGATTCATCCCCTAGGAATGTCACATATCTTATCTGACCAAGGAAATGTGTACTCAGATAATCAGCCCAAGTTAAGTGAACAATAATTTGATTTCATCCACCATAGATACAAAGAAAATGAAAACACAAATCTGGCGAATTTCATATGGAAAACTAATGAGATTAAAAGTGTTTGAGAATTGTTGCTCTCCAACATTAAGTTCATGTCTAAGTAAATCAGGGATTTTGCCCTAATGTACAACTGGGATGGACAGAAAAGCCTCCACCGCCCAACTAAAATAGTCAAGACTTTTGCCAGCGCTCATTCTAAAGGTTGGGTTGGGAAAAATGTTCATTAATTAATATTTCCCGCATCTGTCTCCCCATAAATCTTATTCTCAAATTATCAGAACGGTGATGTCATGCAGACTGTGCATGCTGTTTTTAGTATCAAAATACCCCTGATGAAAGTCAAGTTTTCCTTATATTGTTGTTTGTCTGACATGATAACCTAGCCTATTAAAACCGCTGTTATTTTGATAGCCAATGATTTGTTGAATTTTGGGCTCTTCCAAAGCTAAACAGAGTTTATATAGTCTCATAAGCGCTTTCCTAACATGTTGTTCAAGGGTAACACTGAACATAGCCATAAAACAAGTAATGCTTATTTCAGACGGCACAACCATTCTCCCCCTAAAATGCTCAAGCCTACAATGTAATGGTGAAATAGCTCACTTCCTGCCCTTCAGATAAAGTGGCTCATCAGGTACTGGGAGTTCTAGAAGAACTTAAATTGCAAGTTACCTTAAAGAGAACTACTGAGGCCTTAGAAGATCAGCAACCATTGGCACTTTTGGATGCCTTAAAAAGCAAAGCAAAAGTATGGGCCTACCCACCAATGCAACATAACTTGCACCTAGGGGAGGCACCTTCCTTGAAACTCATGATCAATTCATCTATATTGGCCACTCCAATTTTAAGGCCACAACCAATATACCAACTGTCAGCGGTACAGTTCTCTAGACTGGTGCCAAGGTTCAAAGGTGGCTCAAAGCTAGAAATTTGGAAAGAGCGCTGATAAGGAAATAGAAAAATGGGTTAGAATACTGAATGCTTTATTAAATTAAATGGTTTCAATATTTATAGGAAAGGGTGAGGGCTCAGTGCCTCAGGGATCGTTGGGGCCCGTCCTTTCAGGATCTTTTCTGATCTTATGGATTGGCCGCCTTATGGGCATTTTCAAAGAGATTTGCTGCCCACCTGACCAAATGGGTGGAAACGCCACCCCACATGACTCAGGAATAGGGGAGGAGGATCCTGAAATTAGTTTAGCTTGGTTAGGTTCAGGAACCAATTCAGCACAGCCCAATCCAGAAGTGGGGAATTCGATTTGGTCACTATCTCACATACTGACAATGCACCCCTCAAGAATCTGTCAGAGGGGGAATACATCTGAAGGAACTGACCATGCACTTGATTAACCATGGTTCCTTGGTTAATGTTAGCAATGGAGTACTCAGACTTCACCCTATGAATGACTTTATAGGGTCCAGACCAAAGTACATCTAGTTTACTTTGTAAGCCTCCAGGTCAATGGTGATAAAAGAGAATGAGGTCACTAAATTGAAAATTTGGTAAGAGGGTAATCTGGGATTGATTGGGATGTCTCTCTTCCAGTGATGGTGATAATGCCTTGGATGGCTTGGGCTTAAGCTAGACAACTTCATCAGCTAAGGCCCTCATTGTTAATTAATTGTTCTCATGTGTGGAGGTCTTGAGCATTGGCTGGATGCTACTTGGTAGCTGAGGTGCCTGCCCATATAGGGCTTCAAATGGGGACATTTTAATGACTCAGTGGTAGCTTACTCTGTAGGCAAGCAAGGCGCTGGGTAGGTAATGATTCCAATGAGCAGGATCCAAGGTGGCCAGCTTCTGTAAGATGGAAA